>NW_010581978.1:19663-53624 GCF_000705375.1 Tinamus guttatus | reverse complement strand
GTCCCACTGCTGCTGCTTCCTATTTATTTATTTATTTATCCTTATTCTTCTAAAGCTGAACTTCAGCGAATGCCTCGTCCTGCAAGTGGGTTAATAGCCGGCTTGGGACTCTGCGCTTGTGCCACATGTTCCCGGGGACATCTTGTGTTTATTCCTTTCTACTCCATTAGACATCCCGGAGATCTTATATAGACACATATTGTATGTATATGTATACAAATGCACACACATGCATTTATACATATAAGGAGTATTCTTATGGTATGTCTTAGAGGCAGTGACCAAGACAAAGTTTACTCACTGCTGCACTTCAGACCAACCCTGGCTAGAAGCTCCAGTGATGCATGCAAAGGGCAGGAGGGGAATGGGGAGCCCCAAGGACCTGTGTAAAGGCAGTGAGCTGGTGGCAGGGAGCCCAGACCTCTGCCCTCCATCCATTACCCCCTCTTCAATAGTGCAGGTCTTTGCTCCCGTATGTATCTTTAATGTCTGCTAACTTTTCAACTCGGCATGGTTTTCTCCCTCTAGCTGTGTCTTCTCTTGTCACCTAGCATATAGAGCCAAATGCATTATTTACCTTAGCCCGTCCACTGGGAGACTGTCTGTCTTCCTGCCGAAGGAGCCTCCGCACATGCTGCGCTGGCCTTCTAGAAAGGGCTCTGGGTGCCGTGGCACTGATGCAGCCAGCCTGGATACAGGTCCAAGTCCAGAAATTTTCTTAGGATTCTTGGCAGAAAACAAAGCTTTCGGCTCAACGCCAGCTAAGGCAAAATGTATCTAACAAAAACAGGTGTGAGGGAGTCAGAGAAAAGCAGGAAGGTGGAACTAAGCTCAGTGTAAAAAGGTCACGGGCTGGTTTTCCAAATGCATCGTAAACACAGATGCTAGTACCTAACCTGTACTCAGGAACTTGATCTGCTTCTGCTGGACCACTAGTCTTCGTCAAAAGTGGTAGATCAGCATCCCTCGCAGAATGAAAATCAAAGGTGGATTTAGACTCTGTAACTGAAACCACAGCCTATTTGAAGGAGAAAGGTTAGTGCTTCCATTCTGGCCTTTATCGCCTTGCTTAGTTTCTCAGGGCGCTGATATGCTTTTTATCTACCAAATGATGTCTCAAAGGTAAAGGCTGGAGCTCCAGCGTGTGCATGCACGTGCCCTCTCCTGGGTGCAGTGGCCCGCTGTGCTCAGCTCCCGCTCGCAGCCCGGTCTGACACACGTCATTTTATGCAGCAGCATCCGAGGCTGGTGATCAGCTGTGTCACACGAACATCTGACCAGCACCAGCTTTGGCTTCCCCACTCTCCCTCCTCAGCAAGTCTGCCAATCACACCAGCCAACCAGCACCATTAACACCGTGTGGCATCTCACTTGCAGAAGAGCAATTAGTGCTCCACTTGTGCTGGTGGTGGCCTGTCCTGACGTGGCTCTCTGCCGGCAGGGCCTCTGCTGCTCACCAGGGTCAGCCCAGGGCTCGCAGGCCCACACAAGTGCTCCAGGCATCTCACCTCTGGCCCCTCTGCGGTGTTGAAAGTCCTGTGGCTATTTCTTTGTGGTCTGTATTTTCCTGGGGTGACAATCTCACGCAGGCAGACAGCTCCCTCTTGTGATAACACCAGGCCCCATCATCGACATGTGCAGGAGTCGCCATAGCTCCTGAAGCCCCAATGATACCAAGTCCTCTACTGCTGCCCTGACCCTCTTTGAACACCTGCTAAGTCCCCTGTGTCCCTGCTGTAGCCATTTCTGGTTGTTTGGGTATCCTTGTTCCACTTCTGTGTGGAGTGAAAAGCCAGCAGGCACAACATATGCGTCACAGGCATCTCTTCATGAAATAGCTGGACCTTCTGACCACCAGCTCTCCTTCCTCATCCCTTTCAAGTTGGTGCTCCCCACAGGTTTCACAGACTGGGAGGTTTTCTCTCCTAACTGTTTAGTTACTGGGTCAAATTTCAATACTGGGTCTTCCAGCAGCTTTTTTCTTGAGTGTTTTGTCACAGGTTCTGTCTTTCACTGGGTCTCCAGATGGTCAGACTGGTTCTTCACTTGCAGACTTCCCTATATTCTCATTTTTTTTCCATTTTCATTTTTTTAAATCCCATTCAGGTCGTTTTGACTGCTGAAATTGACTACACATCCACTGAAAACTTCAAGTGCTTCAGAGACAGGTAATGCCAGAAGCAATGGTGACTTCTGTCTGATTGCCTATTGTAATAGCATCTCTGCCTAAAGTTGCAGTCCTTTATATTTCCAGAAAGTTTCCATTAAATTAGGGCATTAACTGCTCCGTGCTTTTCTCTCATCTGGTGTTTGGTTTATTCCTGGTACTATGCTTGATTCAGAAATTGCTCAGACCCAGAGAATGTGCTTCATCTAATGTCTGAGCTCTGATTAACACTGTTTATCAGTAGAGTGGCATCAAGCAAGGCCTTTTAATTCTCTTCAAGAGTCTCTGACAAGTAATGCTCCTCTCTGACCCCATCTTAGTGCTAAGATAAATTCTCCTTCACATAAAGCAGTTGTGTTTGCTAAAGTAGACCTCTTCCTGCTGCCTTCCCTGTAAACCTTTGAATGGGTTCAGGTCCCTCAGTGGTAAGTGGAATCTGCAGATCTGATCCACTGTCATAGATTTGTTAATACCCTTGAGATTGCATCAGCTTGTGATTTTACCTCATCACATCAGTGCATTTTAAGATCTCTAAATAAATACACAGTTAATTCAACTCTTACGTAAATCAAGCACAGGGGATTATCTGAGCAAATAATTGGGAATGAGATTGCAAGTACAGTTGGCCAGTAGTTTTTCTACCAGATTTTTTTTTCTTTCTGAAAATGCCGATTCATTGAAATTGAGCCTTTTGTGGAAACACTGCAGCATCCTCAAAGCTCTTCCTGGAAACATTAATCGGGTCTAGGGGGACTCTGTGGCCTATACCACACTAGGCCTAGGACTTACTAGTGAAGGTATTAGCCTGATTTAAGATAGGGACTGAATATCCTGACTACTAGACTGTGCTTTGCCTGGATTGCAGTCTCTCTCTCTGTCACATGTTCTTCCTCTCTCTCATGTGTTTTCTTTCCTTCAAAGCACATTTCTCTTTTTCTACTGCAAAAGATGTCTCCTTTTATTTTCCTTTTCCAGAACAGATACCCTCTTTTCTGCTCAGTATCAGTCCCAGCGCCTAGTGGTAGAATAGGCCACAGCGAAATGAAGAAAAAGAGAAGAAATAACTGTTCTCTCTTCTGTAGTGTGACCTGAGACCTCAAAATGCTTTTCACACTTGAATGGCTGTCTCAAAAAAAAGAAAAAAGGAAAAAAAAATCTCTGCTGGGTAGCAAATGAGTATTAATACCACCATCCTAAGACTGGGGAAACAGATGTGCAGTAGCTATAAAGAGCAACTGGCCCAGGACATGGAGAGAGGGAGATCAGGCAACCCGGTGTCTGACTCAGTTCTAAGAAGTGGTAGGGGGAATTATTCAGAGCAAGATCCAGAAATAAAATGGAGCCTCGGATATATCATCCTATTATATTTCACTGCAGCTGTTAATTATGGTATGACATAGATGAGCTAGATTCATCCCTCATTTCATAAAAGATTTATCCAGAGTTTCTGATACTAAAAGTGCATTTGAGGAACATCCTTCCTTTCTGTGCTGAGCACTAGCACAGCTGTAGCAGAAGGCTTTGCGTTGTAAGGGACTCTACCAGGAGCAAAATAACTAACTGGAAGATCTTCTATTTTTCAACCTGGTGCCTGCTTTTCCAGTCTTTCCCTCCACCAGCAGACTCTAAGCTGCCTCAGGAGTGGGGCTTTTCAGGGTTAGACAGGATCTGTATGTCACGGCATCCCACAGCCTCACCAAAGCACTCCCTATGCTTCTATGTGAGAACTTCCACTTGTTCTGCGGTAAGAAACAGCTCACTAAAGACACCTTCAAAACTTAGGTACAGGGAGCAGCCCTTAGGCTCCACCAGGTCTAACACAGGCCAAGTTTAGGGCAATTCAGGACTATGAGAATCTTTCAGATGAAGTCTGGACTCATAATCTTTTCCTGGCTCTACTGTTCAAGGGCTGCATATTATAAAGGAGTGAGACAAAGCAACTGCAGTGAACATAAAATCACACAGCTCCACCAAAGCACTCCCAGATGCCCTCTGGAGATCTGCAGCTGGCAAGGAAATGGGCTTTTCTCCTGCAGCCAGGGCTCCTCTTCGCCTTTGCCATTTGTAGAGGCAAGACAGTGCCATTGTGGCCCATGGATCTCACACATTTCACCACCTGGGGCTGCCCGCACATGGGGACATGTGGCACCAGCTGTGAAAGTTGCCAGCCAGTTGCCAGCAAAAGCAGCATGGATTATCCTCTGCTCTTCCCCTCTGCAAATGCTTGGTATGTCCCAGTCATTTCCCAGAGACCATGAGAAACTCCATCTGCTCTTGTTTTCCCTCTGATCATCAGTGATTATTTCTAGTTAGCGTCTGTAAATAAAAATCTGGGTGATTTACAGACACATCGTCTATGTGCAGGCAATCATGACAGATGAATTGCACCCAGCAGATACCACAGACTTGAGACAATTTTTAAAAAGGGGCACGTTGCCTCGTTGACAGACTTTAACTTTTTCTCCATATCAAAAAAACAAAAAACCCTCCTCCTGTGAAGAGTTGTGATCTCCTCCATGCTGTCAGCAGAATGCAGCGCAGAGCCATCCATGGCAGCAGAGCTGTGCTCATTAAAATCTTCTGAAACAATGGCATTGCATCTGTCATAGCTGGCCTCAAAGTATCCATACTCAGGATGCTTAGAGCATTTTCTAAAAGAATAGCAGATGCTTAGTCCATATCCCAAGCTAGAAATGTGTCACTGCTGCTCGTTTATCAACCAAAGCTTTTGAAGTAGGATTTTGAGATGTAGAGACTCTTAATTCTCAATGAAATTTACAGGCAAATCATGGCAAATCTCCTGCTGCTTCATGTACTCTCCTTGCCTCAGTGTCTTTTGCTTTATTTGTGAGAAGGTACTGGCGATCTATCTCACTGTTGCAAAGTGTAATTAGATCCTACTCAGGCACCTTTGAAGCTCATCTGAAAAACTTCAAAACTGTAAGAGCTGCTGTGAGCATGTTTGGAAATATTTCTGCTACTCGTTTCCCTGGTTTATGTCAACTTTCTGTCTTTAATTTTATATATGTATTGAGGTGATCTCAAGTAGCAAAGTTTGGAAACTGATCTGAGCAGTGCTGGGAGCACTGGAGCTAATGCACAGGGATACGACCAGAGTATGACTTCCCTTACGTGCAAAGAATACAGATTTAGTATTTAGGGATGGTTCCATATACAACAAATACTCTGGTAAGGTGAACTGAAGAATATCTTCAGCAAGATACATTCCCTTACACATTATGAATGTACTTTGTTGTTCACTTGCACTTAATGACTTGTATTGCAGTAACTTAAAAAAAACGCAAATGAAAATCAGGGCCTTCTTGTACTGGAAACCAGGCATAAACATAATGAAGTAACTGGTTCTTAGTACTCCCAATTCATTTCACTGTATGATCAGACTTCAGGCAGCTCCTCTCTCCCTACCCAGGAGCTTAGAGAAATCACCTGAGAGTTTTACCTGCAGTGATGGATAGGTCCAGGGAGAAAAGAACAAATTATACCATTTTTCCTGCACCAGCCCTTGACTCTCAAGGAGGCTACCAGAAGCAATTTAACTATCACATCCTATTCTGCAGCCGTGAAGTAGATTTCTGCATGACACACTTTACTCAAACTGTCTCAAATAGCAACTGTCCTTGGGAGTTAGACATACCTGTTTCTTCTTTGGCGATTCATAGAATAGCAATCCCAGCGTTATTTGTTATTTAAAATCTTCCATCAGATTCAGTGATGACTCAGTTCTTCTCCAGACCTTTGGGTAGTGTAACTATAAAAGAAGGATATTTTTTCAAGTGTGTAAACAAAGAAGCTCCAGCCCTTAGATTCTTTCATGTGTCCCTGGTGAATACAGATGTTAAAACCTCATAAGGCAGTGGAAAAAAAGGAGGCTTGCAGGGAAATGCTACTATTCGTGGCAATAGCATCAGCACAAAGAGAAAACAGTCATTCAGCTCTGTGTCTAGAGCCAAAAGCTGCTTGCTGCAGCCTTTCCCCATGTTGTGCCTCCTGATAAAATACCTCACCTGTAACCGATTGTCAAGGCATTGGTTGCTTTATCAGTTTCCCTTTGATTATCATGGAGATCTAAGAGCTTTCTATAAAAATACATTAAAACAAAATGAAATCTAGAGGGCCTTAGCTCTGCAGTATATTAACTGCCCTGCTTCACTAATAACCTTTGAGCATCTGATGGCATGAGGGATATCCTCTGGTCACTGCAAATGTATTTTTAAGAGCTTGTGTTTTGTGTTACAGCAGCGTTCAGCACAGCTCTGGCTGGCAGACAGGTTTATATCTGAGGAAGGGAAGACTTGAAATAGCAGCAAAATTTGTTGCTTAATTAAATATAATTATAATGTAAAAATAAAAAGGGGCATGCTGTTTTCAGCTTCCTGGAATGACCTGTGCTTACCATTTAGTTCAGTGTGTTGTGCTGACCATTGGTGGTTGACATATAAATACCTGAAATCTGAAGGGATCCTTGGAAATGAAAAACACTTTAGTCTGGGATTATCTAACACCTTTTGTTCTGTGGGATTTCAGTGTGTGGGCAGGCAGTGTTAAGATACCTGCCGCAGAAGCACCTTTGTAGCCTTTTCCCAACTTCATTTCCCTTAAAAAGGCCATAATATCTGTTAGTGCTAGAATCCCTCTGCAGCTTCTGTTCTGCAAGCTTGGCATGTTGTTGTCACCCGGGAAGAAAATTTCATTAAGTCACTATGTTTCCCCTTTCCCTCCCCAGCTCTTTTGCAGACACATTGAAGTCCCGCTGTTTCTGGTGTCATCTTTCTTCCATGTGCCCTGCTGTGAACTGAGGAGAGGTAGGTGAGGAGGAGTGTCTGGACACTTGCTTTGGCTTCTGCTGTTCTCAGCTCTGCCAGCTCTCGCATGTGGCAGCCTCAGCTGCTCTGCTTAAGCTCTGGGGAACCCTGGCAGAGCACTTGCATTGAGCACAGCTCAGTGTGTGCCCCGTCAGGTGGTGGAATGACAAATCTGCTGAAAAGGCATCAATTACAGTCAGCAAGGTCCTTTCCTTTAGGGACTGTATTTATAGCAACAGAGCAAAACCAGTTAGCATAAGCAGAAAAGGTGATAGAAATTCCCACCAGGGATGGAAAGTCCTGAAGCAGATAGTATGTAGTCCTGGCTCTAAGTCTGTTGACCAAAGAACTGGAAAGAGATGCTCCGCATCATCCCTAAATACACCAAGTATACGGCAGAATCTGACCATGCTCTAAGTGCAAGAATCCCTCAGAAAAAATAAATAGATAAAATAAAAAGAAACAGGTTGCTTAGCAGAGCAGAGGCTGCTGGAGATAGCTTTGTTCCAGGACTCAGTCCTGGGTGCAGCAGACCTGTCACTTCAGCTTCCTTTGCTGAAGAAAAGATATTGCCAACCTCCTCCTCATCCGAACCCCACCTCCTGCAACACCAGTGTCTTTAACTGGAAAAGCGGGATCGAATCTGGAAGCTTGTGGCACAAGTGCCTCAAAAAGCAGGAAAAGCAAGAACTATAGGAAACCTTCCACAGAGTCTGGATACAATACGAGGATTTGCATCAGCAGCTAGACAGTCTTAAGCAGCTTCCAGTTACCATCACTAGACATAACCTTATTCTTAATTGTAAGATTGAATTTGTAGCAAAAGTCTGAAGAGCTAAGACCTGAATCTCCTTGCAGTTACTTGGTGGTAAATATTTTGGGGGGAGTCCAATTCTGATGGTGTGGCCAACATGAAAAGAGAAAGAACCAGTCAGCGGGCAGGGCGGCCTGCTTAGGAGGATCTGTTCCTGCAGCCAAGAGACCAGGCTGCCTTGGAAGTTAGATATTGAAATTTTATTGCTGTGCTGATAAACACTTGGAGTCTGGGAAAGATTTGACCTTGCATGTGCGTGAAAGAAAGAAGGAAATGAACAAACAAAAAATACCCTGAAGGCTGTTGAGGGCTGTTGTAGGCAGTGACTATAGATAGTCTATTGGCAAAGAGTGGCAGCTCCTGCCCCTAGCAGTGCCCTGGGAGGCTGACTTGGCTCTCTCACCTTCCCTAGAATAGTGCTCTGAGGTCTGTAGATTACATGTGCGATATGATTCCTGATATCAGTAATACATCATGAGAGCAGTAGAGAAGAATTGGGGTTTCAGATGGAACTGCTGTTCAGGCTGCTCTCTGAATCGGAAACGCTCTTTGCTGACTACATGGGAAGACACATGCAGAGTTTCTTCCTGCATGCAAATTTTCTGGGGTATGATCAAATCTGGACACCAGTTTATAGTGTCAGCCCCTCAAGCTATAATACAAGGCTGCAGGGTTTGGGTGGGAAAAAAAGGTCTTCCAGTAAGAACTACATTCAGGATCAAGACCTCGGATTTTTTTCAGCCTTTTTTTTATGTGGTGCATTTTCATGGGGTTGTGGGGATGGTTGTCTATGATTTCACACTGTCCTTTCTCCCAGTCACCAGTTCACTGGTCTTTGCCATCTGTTTTTGCTTTTCTTACTCTAATGAGTGACTGGTACAAATAGAGGTGTACAGCATAGTAGAACCCCCTGGAAGTATTTGTAAATAAAAGGTTTTTAAAAACCTTTTATAGGAAAGCCCTATAGGCATTAACAGATAGTGAAAACTTTTCTATAGGCATTGTTTTTCCACTAGTCTATAGAATTCAATGGAGAATTATATGCCTTCTAACAAATCCCAAAGGATGATTCAGAAAAGTGTTAGAAGGGATCTAATTCTCTGTAATTTTCTGCAGTAATTGAGATAAAAGCCATTCAGGGTCTATTACAGTTCATGGGATTTTTCCATGGGAAAATAACTGATCAGTTTAAATTCTCCTTGGTTACTTAAGTGAAGTAAAGCCAAATTCTAATGGTTTGCTCAGAAAAAAAATCCCTTTCATTTCTGTGAGAATTTTACTTAATTTCACGAGACAGTGAGGGCCTATGTTTAAGCCTACTGGTTTTGAGCTTTAGAGCAGGTCCTGAAATTCCACCTTCTGCTAGTGCCAAACCACCTCAGTGATTTTTCCACTTCTTCCTCTGGGCTGGTAGGGCCCGTATGTTCCACAGAGGCACTGTATCCAGCAGTAGGTCCCACTCCATTAACACATGAAGGCTCTGTGCTGCAGGGACCTTGGAGATGGTGGTCAGCACTGGGCCTCAGTCAGCACTGCCAAGAGCTGAGGGAAACACCACCAGTGCTCCTCCATCGTGCACTCGGACAGCTTTCTGAGGACCAGCTCTGCTCACCTGTTTTGTCCAGGAAGCAGAGATGATGCTTCTAGCATGTTGTGCTCATCTTGTCCTTATCTCCACGTCTGCTGCAACGTGAAGGGCACTGCTGAGCTCTACAAAGAGCCTGTTGCAGAGCCTCAGGAAGACGTCACACATGGGAGAGAAGTGAGGGATTATTTTTTCGTAAAAGCTGTGACGATATATATTAAAGAACATAAAGATCCATAATACTCCTGTGTCATGTTTTGGAGATCCCCGTGTGAGGCTGTGACCTATGTTTTGGACACATAAATCCTGAGATAAAAACTCTGCAAAATCCTGGCTTTGCTGACAGCACCACAAGATTTTTCATTGACTTGCCTGGAACTCTAGTATGAGGGATTTGTCCAGTCGTACAGTGAGCCTGCTCCTGTTAACACTATCTGTGCATCCCAATGTGTTTTCCTTCAGCCTTCTCCATTCCAAGCTTCTCCTCTCCTCCTTTGGGGTAACAAGAGATCACTCAACTGCACTAGAATCACAACAATACTAGTTTCCTTTGTGTGGCATTTCTCATCCCTAGATCGCTAAGAACCAAGAGTTTTAGTATCACCACCCTCTTTACATACAGCTTAGAGCTCTTCCTTGGGGAAGCCACAGACAAAGCTGAGAACAGAATATATTTCAGATTAGTCATCTACCTTGTCTGTATGTTTCCCTGTCTCATTATCTGCCTCCCAGATGCAACGTGGAGGGAAACTATTCCGGCTTCCAGGAACTGTGTGATGGCAGACCCCAGCTGATGATAACGAGGTCGTTAGTGGCTAGGAAGGCTGTGAGAAGTCATCCTTTGCCTTAGTGCAAAACTGAAGCCTGTGGATAATGGGCTATCAGAGCTGCTCATCACCTCTGTTCCCCAGGGGGCTTGTGGAGGTGTTGGATACACTCATCAGTGACAAGACTTCCTGCTGGAATTACTGCATCAATTAGCAGCATGAAAAACATCCTTCTGCTCTCTCCACTTCAAGCAGCTCCTTCCTCCCAGCTCATGATGCCCGCTTTGCCTTTATTCCAGAGTGATTTATTTCATTTCGTGCTGCATTGCAAAATCTCCTGGCCTAGCACTGATACTGATGACCTATTTTGCCTCCAAAGACCAAAGCATGGTTTTGATTATATCACTGTCCCAGCCATTTTAAATCCCAGCCACTTAGCAGCAAACTCGGAGCAAGTAGGTCACAAAGACTTCCAAAACAAATGGCTTAGGATGCTAAATCTCCACTACGACACATCAGGGGCAGTACGGTACAAGCAAGTAAACTGTAAATCCTCACAGCACCACTAGAGAATGCCAGTGCCATCCTCCAGAGACCAAGAAAGGACAGAGAGCTCTCTGAGCGTGTCCATTTCTACTTCTGCTAGTTTTAAAGGCTTTTTCTTGATGCTTATGAAATTACTCTAACCCACGAAAGGTGCCCCTTCATAATTAAATAAGAGTATGACATGAGGTATCTCATTTTTTCCCTGCCCATATTGTTTTGTGACTTTATGTAAATCACCACACTGTGTGTGCCTCAATTTCCTTATCAGCCAAGTGGGGATAGTACTTGCTGTGTAGGTAGGTTGGTGGTCTTAAGTCAGAAAAGTCCTTAACAGTGTGCCCGCCTTTGAGCTCATATTGAAATCTTTGGGGGAACATTGCTGAAGCCCCCCTGTTGAAAAGGAGGATTAAGGGTATCATGAAGTCCCTTGTAATCAAAACCCACAATTGGTAATCTCTACAATCATTTTCATTTGGAGTTTGCTCGTGGTTACAAAGTTCTCATTTCCCAATGAATATTTACCTGTGTTTTGAGTGACAGAAGTCAGACTGCACCAGCGGATATTTCTTTTTTCCACTTTCCAGTTGTGAACTGTGCAAACATTCATTCAGCTGTAGCCAAACCATCATAAATCATCTCCTGACATTTTTATAGAAATGTATTTTGTTCCTAGGTGGTGATGAGATCATCCCACATTTCCAAAAGATTTCTTCCCAAAGACAATGGTTGCCCTAGTGTGCAGGGTAGGCATTCGAGAGCTCCTACACTTTTTTTTTGGTGAGATTTTTGCTATCAGCAAAATGTTTTTCACCACCTCTTTACATGAATGAATTTCATCTCAAATCCTAGTTTTGAGATTTTGAGCTGAAAAGCCCTGTGTAAGTGCCTAGGGTTATTTTCAATTAACAATATTTAATTCTGTGATCACATTTTTCCTCTGTCTTTAGAGCCAGCACATTAATCCTTTGAAACAAAGATGGCTGCATTTTAATGAGGATTTAAAAGGGTGGAAGTTCTGCTCTAGTACACGGAATATAATAGATTATTTTTTGATGTATATCGTCCATCCAGTCACTTTCATTTTCAGAATAAAATCTGGAGAGCAGCCTATTCTGTCTCTGGTCTCCCCCCATTCATTCCACTTATCTTTCAGTGCGTGAATTTTGTGATATTGCTTATGGGCAATATATCACAATACCACCAAAGAAATTATAGTGCTGTCCTCTTCAGGTCTGCTTGCACAACATACCTCAAGGAAGCATTCCTTTTAATTGTGGTTTTTTTCTGTGTTACCTCCTGGTACTGGAACATAAATGAATCCTTGGTCAGATGAGGTTCTCATCAGAAAACACTGCACATGGGAAAGATTTTGCTGCCCAGCCCAGACCTCATTCAGCTCTGCAATGGGTTGACACTTTTTCCGTGGCAACTTCCCTCTCCTGATGTGGTTTGGAGGGGAAGGGATCACTGCGCCAAGCAGTGAAGTGAAGCATTCCCTGGAAAGCGGCAGCTGCTGCACACAGTGAAATGTAGATGAGCACACGCACACAGGGAAATGTAGGCTCAGCAGAGTTTTAGAAGTACAGTGGAGAGAAGTTGTAACACTAAGAAGGAAATTGCTTATGCCATTCATGCATCACAGACATTTTTACTCACTTTCTGAGACAGACCTCTAAGATGCATGGACCACACTATAAGGAAATCACAAGGCTTATTCAATGGCAGTGGATAATATGTTTTGCTCCCATGGGTAGAAGGCACAGCTCAAGCTCTGCAGACAGAAATACCAAGCAGAGTATTGTTCCCCTCTTGCTGCTGTAACTGAAAAAGCAAGAGAAAGCTGCTCCCTCCTCCCTCCATGCTTCAGGACAGGGATTACAGTGTCTAAGGAACCATGAAGGAGAAACTCTCAACAGCATTTCTAGTCTTCTCTGCAGCCTGCTCTAACCACCATCCTGAAAAGTGTAAATCATGTTTCAGTGGAAATCTGGAGCCGGTACATCTGTCATGTCTTGGTAGCAATGTTGGCTGGGCTGTCTGCAAATCCCCTGAGAATAATGTATTTGTGCTGCGGGATGACATCCCATAACTGGATTGTGGTATTCCATAACCCGTGATTTGGTATTTATGACAAAGACAGATTTCATAAACAGCAAGGCTTCCAGGAGACCTGCCAGGCTTAGGGGACAGTCATAAACTGGGGATCCTTGTAACCCATGCAGCCATAACTCAGATTCATAGAAGACAATTTCTTAGTGCTTTTTAGAACCAATTGCTAAGCACTATCAGCTACAAATTAACTACAAATCTGGCCCTGTATTTGAATGCAAAATATCACACAGAATAAAATATCTCTAGAAAAGAACAATTAAGAACTGCATATATTTATGAGCCAACTTATATTGATCCAATTACACTCGATATAGCAACTACAGTAGTAAATTTCTTTTGCTTGTCTAAAAGAACTTCATTTATTTCCTTCAGAGATTTAGACAATTAATTCCTTTTAGAATAAAATTCTGCTTGTTTTGGTTTTTGCTCCCGGTTGTATTTTATTTATGGAAAGCTTAAGAAAAAATACCTCATACTTATTTGTAGAAATACATATAAGCCCACATCCTTTCCTGCTGTGCTGTGAGCAGAAGTTTCTGTGTGTATCTATGCCATGTGGATACCTTCATGTACATTCAATCCACTCTAACCCTCTTAGGTAATAAAACAATTTTCCCCTTTCTTTTCTCCATCTCCTTGGGAATTACAATGTAAGTCATGCTTGAGACTAAGTAGCTAAGCAATTCTCAACTGTAAAATTAAACAAATGGACAAATTACTGTTTTAAACAAATCCTGCAGAAGATGCTTTGGTGAAGTGACTTGTCCATGGCCACACAAACATATCTTTGACTATGAGGAGCAGATTTCGATGTCTCTGAAATCTGTCATATCAGTCTATGAAGGTAAAGTTACATGCACTCCATTTATGATGTGTACTGTCTATACACCAATATATTTTCCTTGTTCATTTGCTCTGCTGTCCATCTCCATGTATCCTACTCTCCCAGCTTAAGAGCTGACTATGGTTGCAGGCAGATAAGAAATACACCTACAGAGTCTGTATTTGAACAGTGACATCTCCTGTAACTCTGACCTACAGATGTGGACAGCCAGGGCCAAATCCTGTCCTTGGAGGAATGGACAGGGCATGCCTGGCATCAGCAATGTTTTGTCTGCTGAGCCACGATGTGTGCTTGGCTCACATGGAGATGTGCCTCAATCAGGCAAAAGGCTTGTGAACTGGTATAAAAGATGTACTGATGGGGTTTGTCATAAAAGGTAGAATCAGACCACTAAAACTGACCATTTAAATCCAGCAGGTCACTGATTCTTTTGTGCTGATGTGAACTGGCTTAATCAAAACCAGGCTGGGTTCCATTTGCGGTCTCTCCGTCACACATTACTTACCATCTGAATTTCCCTGCATTCAAAGAGTGCTTCCACCCCCTCCTGCCCTGCTCACTGAAGGAACAGTTGTTTTGAATAAGATCCTCTTTTTACAACATTCTATCAGAAAATACAAATGTCAGGGACTGCACATCAGCATGTTTAATATCAGGCATTTATGATCACATATCAGTGATTTTTCCCATCTCTGAAATGTCAATACTTTTTGCAAATTAATATTTACAAGTATTTCTGCCCTTTAAAAAGTGTAGTATGATGCAACTGCAGTGATGGCCCAGGGTGACTGGGCTTGTATTACAGAGACTCTGCCTCCAAGCGGTGAACTTGCCTACAAGAGGTTTGTACAGCCTATGGCCTTGATTTCCAAACCTCAGCAAAATGTCATAGTTACCATCACTAAAATCACTAATAACCCAATTATTATTGTCAGAGCCTTGTCCTTCCGCTGGTGTCTCTGTTTCTACCATGCCTGCCCAGACTTTCGCCTCATGCAGTTCTCCCTTACCTCAGGGCAGGCAGCGCAGTTGTGCGGATGGCCTTTGGGTGACAGGTCCTGCAGGGAGGATGGTTCTTCCGAACAGTTTACCTCAGCTAGAGTTTTACAAAGGAGAAGAAAATAAAGGAAAATTGTGGGAAGATAAACTTGAAAGATAATGTTCAAAAAACTGGGCTACGCCACAGAGCACTGTGAGCTTCCATCATGTATTCAGGCCCCTAATTTTTACCTCCAATCAATGCAGTAGCTTAAAAACTTTGTGGCAGTTAACCCTAAAAAACAGAGACTTCTCCTCTATAAATGGTTACGAAAATGATCCAATGATTGAAGCACTGTCTGTACTATTTGCTTGAAGTAGTTTCTGTTAGATTCTACCTCACATATTCAGCTTCATGAGTTCTGATCTCTGTGTTGACAGCTTAGCACGGAATCGCAGGAGCTTTCCCAAGCGGGGCAGTGGGAAAGGGAGATGGGGAGTGGCAGCCAGATTGCCTCGGGAGGTAATTTGGGATGATGAGATAGGTAAATTAGCTGTATGCTTCTGTAATATGATCAGTGGCAAAGTAAAACAGACAAATGCGCTGCTATGGCACTAACGGTAATAATCTGGCTGTGAAAGCTGAAACTGCATGTAGGTCTCTCAGAAGTGGTTTTCACGCTGCTTTCAGCCCCAGGAAAATAGTAATTTATCAATGACTTATATTCTGCTTAGATTTCCTCAGTTTTCTCCACAGTTAAAAACATTTGCAATACTTGTCTTTAGCATCTCTGTTTGCAGAGCATTGCCAAGTGCCAAACTATTTGGCAGGTCCTGGAGCAGGGCAGCACTCTCACTGCCAGCCGCAGTGGGACCTGTGCCTGCTTGTGTAAGCACTTAATTCACCCTGAAAATAAACGAGCGATGGTCTGGATTTGTTCTTAGTACAACCCTTTTGACTTCAGTGGAGTTTCCCTTGCAGGGAACTTGTCCTGACACACTCACATTGTGCAGTCGAGCACAGCAGCAGAGGCCCTGGCTGGCAGACCATAATCAAATCCCACTTCAGCCTTCTGCCAGGGTTTTGGAGCAAGGAGAGAGACTCTGTGCCAATGCATCTCCTGCAGAACTGTATTCCTCTCTTTTACCTAGTTAAGCGGATGCTGACAAATTTGAAACTTTAATTTCTGCTGTTTGGGGCTACATTACCAGTGCTCAAAGCTCAGCTTGCCTTCTGACTAAACACCCAAATCAGCCTCCATGGAGCTCAAAGTTCAATCTCCTCCAGTGTTTGCTGTGGCCACAACCAGCAGCAGGACTGCTACATGCCAGACTGACACGAGCCCGGGTGCGCTGGCCTGGGAGCACAGAGGCACCACTCACATCTGAGGCTGGTGGATGCTCTGGTGCTCTCCCCTGCAAAGGAGGATGATGTTTCTGACTCTGTATATGGCAAGTTGGTTGCCTAAACAAGTGAGGGTGGCAAGCAGAGTCTGTTCCAGTTTGTCAAGTAGATGCCGAGTAAGATGTAAAGTCATTTTCCTCTCTAGAAAAATCCAGTATGAGGAATAAAAAACGGATATAAGCCCTTCTGAAATGACCACACTTTTCTCCCTGAGCAGTAAGTAGAATCATTAGCCTTTTGGATCTCAATTTCCCTGTAGGCTATTGCTGTGAGAAAGTATTGTACACAGCAAGATGTTATGCTTTGTGACAGGAGATCCTGTGCAGAAACCGTAAGGAAAACATAGGTACTAATCTATGGAAAGCTTGACATGAATTTCCCTATTTCTTGTACCTCACTGTGATTCATTAGAGCTGAGATACACAGCTACTGGCCTTCTCTTCCCAACAATAACAATAATATTTAACGTTCTTTTCCTTTCAGTATATCCCACCAATAAAGTTTGCTCTGTCCTCTGAAAACCTGTTATCTGCTCTCTCATTATCCTTAAGAAAGGGAAACTAGACATTTCTGAAGAATAAAATTCTGGAATTTGCTGGTGGATTTTTGATTAATTTTTTTTTTTTCACCAGAACACATTTCTGTATGTGGAAGATACTGCTGGAAAGATGATCTAACGGAAAAAAAGCTCTCTCATCCCACCCAAGTAATTATCAGTGCCAAAAAATCAACAATGCAGAAGCATGTCATTCCCATAAAAGTTCATCTAGTGCCTAAGTCAGAGGAGACCAACCTGGTCAACAGTGGTTTCTCTTTGAGGAAAGCATAATCCATGTCTTCACTATTTCCTAAGGCTGAGACTAAGCATCTTCCAGCAGTTACCTAGTTGCTGTGATTGCAGAGGGACTGGATTTTCTCATTTTTGTGCCTCCTTCCAGGTCTGCATTCTTATTTTCTGTTGCTGAGAAACAGAGAATTGGAAAATGAGCCCAGACTTCCCAGATTATAGCAGTGGTTGTCTAAAGCCTACTCCTGAATTCTTGCCATCTTTCTGCAGGTATGATACCTTGGATGAACCATCAGTCTTGGCTGAGACACCACACCATTTCCTCTTCTATGTCTGATCTACATTTAGGTTTTCTGTGCTCTGTTTGTTCCTGATGAAGCACTGGAGGAGTCAGTCTGCATTCCCAGGGTGCTGTTCCAGGTGCTTTACCTTAGTGCTTACAATTTAGAAAACTCCTGTAAAATACCTTTTTATCACTGGACTGTGCTCAAAAGTGGTCTGCTCTAATAAAGGGCCCTTAAAGTTTTTGTGCTTTTTAAAAAAATTACTATTAAAAAATAAAATTAGTTACATTTGAATAGGCCAGCTTTTGAGGGGCTCCAATTGCCACTCTACTATTGTACCATTAACGATCTCTGCTTTTTTACAGATAAAAACAACTGTGATTTTCAAGCTTGTAAAGGTTGAAAGTACTCGGTGTAACAAGGTAACTGTGAAAAGTTAGAGGAAAAGCTGCTAGGGAGGAAGAGAAGCAGAGAGCTGGCAAAAATGACTCCTCTCACCTTGTTACCAGCTGTTTGTCTGGTCCTGGCATTTCTGAAGGAAGAAGTAATCTGTACAGGTGGGAACTCTGGGCTGACACCACCAAGAGCATCCATTGGGCAAACATCGCTGCCAGCAAGAGCCCTGGCTCACGGCAGAGCTGGACCAGGAGCAGGAACAGAGACACTACAAACATTTGTGTCTGAAGATGATATCTGTTGTCTTTTGCTTCCTATGGACCATAAGGAACTGAGATATGATAAAATCCAAAAAGAGTGCGTAGCTTTGGTTCATTGGTTGTTTTGTGTTTGGTTTGGTTTCTGGGAGTGCTGTTTCAGAGGATATGAACTCTGGAGCTGGCTATTGCTTTGGCAGTTCTGCTGTTTATCATTGGGAAAGCCCCAGTCCAGGTGCAAGAATGGCACACTGCCATCTCGTTGGGGACACCGAGCATGATCTGTTATTTTATTGCCACTGGAAGTTCTGGAGGAAATACTTCAAACATCCTTCAAGTCTAGATATTGGAGGAAAATAAATTTGCACTAGAACAGTAAAACTAGTCAAGCTAAATAAGTCCCAGTGGAAAGACCAAGTACAAGCCTTTAAGGATAATGAACACACTTGGTCACAGTCTGAGGAGAGCGGAAATGGCAGGTCATCTTTCTGGTGAATTGTCTCATAGATTTGGTTCCTGAACCATCACAGAGTCTTGAGCTGATGGGAACAGCCCTGCCCTGCTACAGAGCAGCAACAGTGGGGACTCTTCCCATCTCCCTGGCCATCATCATTTTCAAGAGAGATTGACAACATGCAAGAGAGATCGGGTCAGTCAGATGAGGCTTCCTGCTTTGCTATTGTACTTCCTAGTTTGGTCATCTCCAGGGCAGAAAGCGATTTGTGGAAGCTGGCAGCACCTTCACTTCCAAAACATTTAGTATCTTCCCTGTCTTTAGAAGTTGAATTCTGTCTCATCCTCCCTTCCTATTGGCATCATTTTACAGAATCTCAGAATGGTTGGAGTTGGAAGGGTCTTTTAGAGATCCAACCCCCATGCCCCAGCAGGTTGATAGGCAGTGTCAGTCTGTTTATTTCTCCTGTGACTTGAATACTTTCATATTTACAGAACAAGACAAACCCAAATTATATATTAACACTTATTTGGCTACAAAAATAAGCTCTTCAAATCCAATGACCTTTCACATCACAGTTAGTATGAAACTTTAGCTATTAACGCATAGGTGATTGCTGGTTTGGTGCACCCCATTTCTCTGCTGTGGATGAACTCTCCCCTTACATCCTCCACAGTGAGACAGAAGGAGCTACCCACAACCACACATCCATACTGCAGCAGCAGCGGACCTTGAGGAGAAACGGAACAATCTCATGGCATATTTAAATATAGGCTACCCCTGCCCTCCTGTTATTACATGAGTGTCATTAACTGGAAGGCTGTAAAGCAGGGGTTATTTGAGAAAGCCAATACCTCCCACTAGGAATCCAAGTTACGGAAGACTTCTGACTAAATATGTGCATCCTCTGCCAATGGCCTATACAACCAATATTTTCTTACAGTTTCTCTTCAGAGAAAAACATAATCTATCAAGAAGGTTCAGCTCAATACTTCAACTATAGATACACAGAAGCTTTAGAATAAGAGTTCTTGCAGTACAATGCTAATATATGTGCCAGCAGAGATGGAAAAATTCTTTTATACTTCAAAAACATATCTATTTCAGTTGGGTGCACTAAGATATGCCTCCTGATTTGTTTAACACACGTTGTCTGTCCAGACTATCTGAGCAGAGATCCATTTAATGAAGTCCCCAAATCTTCCCTGTCTTTAGAAGTTGAGTTTTGTCTTGTTCTCTGTTCCTATTGGCAACATTTTACAGAATCACAGAATGGTAGAGGTTGGAAAGATCCTTTAGAGATAATCCAATCCAAGCCCCATGCCTCAGCAGGTTGATAGGCAGTGTCAGCATGTTTATTTATTTCTCCTGTGGCTTGGATACTTTTGTATTTATGGAACAAGACAAACCCAAATTATATATTAACATTCATTTAGTTACAAAAATAAGCTCTTTGCTCCCAATGACCTGTGCTTTTCCCCACCCTCAGACAGAAACCTCACCCCACATAAAACTCAAGTACATTGTCCTGTCAATCTAACGCAGCCTTGCTGGGTTAAGGCAGGATTTGTTGGCCAAAAGCTGGCCCCTCAGATATTAATTCTTTTGGTTCCCTAATGGGCAAATCTAGTAAGGACACCCTGCTTGATCTCTGCTGCTCTGACACATGGGCAGAGAGGGGCTTCTGAAGGCAGAATGGGTTGGATCCTGAAGGTTTCTCAGGCAGAAGTCAGCAACTGAACTGCATTGGCTACAGAATGGCAACCAGTGCATTTTATGATACCTAACTGGCTGCAGCCAACCTGCGTTTCATCAGACAAGGCTTTATTGCCACCCACAGACTGTGTGTCTCTGCTGAGATCAGGCTCCCCACCAGACAAGGTGTGGTGCAAAGGCAGGCTGAGTGACAGGCAGTGGCCCAAGGACCTTGTGTTCCTAACATATGGATGACAGAAATAATATGTTTTTATCTCTGTGCTACAGGCAGAGGACATAGCAGGAGGTACCTCCAGTTTGTAGAGAGCAGCTCAGGATCCTAAACTTGCTGATAAAAGTTGTTAAAATTGTGTTGTTTCCATGTTGGTAAAATCACTATTTGGCAGCATAACCTGGCACTGCCTTGAGCTAGCACACCTCTTGTCCAGACTTACCAGATCTGTGCCGGGTGAACATGGCTAGATTGCCTCCAGACTGAGGGGTGATTACTTAGCCACTTTTGTTCTCTACACTTCAGCTTGTTTGAATTTCTTTGCATTAGTTAGCCCAGCCAAGTCAGCATGTGGATCTATTCCGAAAAATCTCCACATCAGTATGCAAATGGTCTATAATAAATCAGAATGTAATCCTATGTCTTCTGCCTAGTTTTTAAAAGCAAATTTTCAAGTTGACCTTCATTGGAGGGGCACGTGCATTCCAGAGCTAAAGGGTGTGAATTCATGCCCGTGCATGCAATCGGTTCACCATTATCTTGTTTTAGTCTTAGAGAGATTTAAGTTCCTTCCTGGCAATAGTTAGGCAATAAAACTGTAATACTGATTTAGCAATCACCATAGCGCTATCAAATTATATGAATTCATTTCAACGTTCAACATCACCCACCACCAGACAAGTCACTCAAACCAGATCCAAAGAGAGGAAGAAATAACCTCAGATAAAAGTTATTTTCCTCCTCAAAGTTTACAGTCTTTCCGGAATTCTGTGGAAATTTCCTGGATGATAATTTTCAAAATCTTTTATATAGCATCTTTCATTTGGAAATATCTCAGAATATGCCTCTTTTATAATGAGACTGAATGCTATTCCATCATTAGCCTTTCCAAATATTACAGGAATGGCTAATGATTTGGGATGGTTCCATGACAAAGGCCCTACCTTGAGATACCTGGAAATGCTGAAAATATTTCACCTGCCTGAAGGGCTCCATCCAGGCTTTTCAATTTTAATGAGTATAATGAGTATATATTCTACCCCTGCTCTACCTCATTAATCTGCCAGTATTTGTTTTTTTCATTCCCTACTGATAAGGCTACTATTATGTCTCTGAGTTTTCATTTCCAGTACACTCTAAGTCATGCAATGTCAAAGGGCAGCACTGAAGACGGTAACATTCCTGTAAAGGATTCCCTTAATCTTTGTACTTTATATAGCCACAATCTGAGGCAATTAAAGAACATGATTTGGGGCATATCTACACAATGCAATGTAATGCAGAGATTCCCAGCCCACCGCTGATTCATCCATACTAGAAACTCCCCTTACTCAAAGCAATCATAAAAAAAAAAAAAGAAAAAAAAGAAAAAAAAAGAGAGAGAGATTGCAGACAAATTCCAGAGTTTGAATTCTGGTAATTTGGATCTTTTGGCCCCTTTAAGTATCAGAAAAAAATCGGCTAACTGAGAAAAAATATTTTTATGCCTAGGCAAACATTTTAAATGGCAACTTTTTCTTGTTCCTACACAGACTGCCTGAAAGACCAATAGAGATACCTGATGGAACTAGAAATGCTTCTTTTTTAAAGTGCTTGGTGGTTAGGATAACCTTCTCTTGCTTAGCTTGAAATGCCTTTGAAGAAGTTTGTTTCTCACAGGCCATCAGGTCAGTTCCTGAACACTTTTAAGATGAGGCACCAAAATGACTAATTATTTATCAGAATCTGAGCCATTAAAATCAGAACTCTTTGCTGCTGTGTTCAGTTGCTTATGGTGCAGCAAATCCAAGCAGCTTGGGCCACTTCTTTTCATGAAGCTATAAGCCTCAAGCTGTGAGGCATACACTGTGGCTGCTCAGAAGATCCTACTTCTGCATTTTAAAATCACAGAAGTGTTAAGGTTGGAAGAGACCTCTACAGATCATCCAGTCCAACTTTTCTGCTCAAGCAGTGGCACCTGGAGCATGAGGCACAGGATCATATCCAGGTGGGTTTGGAAGGTCTCCAAATCACTCTTCACCCTCACCCTATTCCTGCTCAGCAGATATTCAGGGAAATACATGGCAAGATCACTTCCAGTTAGACTTTGTGTGCCTTCTACTATCTGTTTAGACAGACTCTGAGGACAGACATGTGGATGGTATCGACAAAAATGACCTTGCTATGAAGTAGGGTCAGCAACACCTCTCAAATACTGCAAGAGATGTCCTAAACAAGGATCATATTTTCCTTTCGATTGCATAACTCACAATAATTCTATCTCCTTTCAATAATACTTCACAAAAGTATTGAAAAAGTTTTGGGGAAATGTAAAGCAAATTCAGAGCATTTCTTTGAAACGTCTAAGACTTTCTAGTCTTTCTATCAGAATCTATGAGATTGATAATTTTATCACGCCTAACCTGCCTTTTTAACCTCTCTTTACTCTCAGTCCTATTTGTCCTCTTCACCCTCATAATCATAGTGACCTTTTCCTTCTTACAAGCAAGTGTACTCTTTCCTTAAAATGGAACTTAGAAACTGCTTGAAGAAGAGTGCACTTGTCAGGATTGAGGTTTTTGTCACCAAGTTTGCCCAACTTAATGAAGACTCAGACCTCACTGATAGAGCCTACCCATATGAGCTTTATACTGTGGCTGTATTAAGTGCATTAAGCAATCTCCAGCCCAATTGTATGTGAACAGAGCCTTGTACCCAGCTCTGGAAGTGTTTGGGATTAAACAGATAAATTCTAAGAAAAGAAAATAAACTGCCTCCTCTTTACTCTCAGGCTGTTATACCACCCAACTCACCCAACCCCACTGGGTGGAGGAGGAAGGTGTTCAGTTTTGGCTGTAGCACAGAGCCAGGTAAAAGGCATATGGAAACAAAAACTTGTGCGACAGCAGGAAGGACACCTAGCGTGCAAACACCTAGGGGCTGGAAGGACAGAACCAGGTGAGGCAAATATATCTTGAGGATAGAGCAAAAAATGCATAAGGGTAGAAGTCCAAGAAGTGGGTACAGAGGCTGGGCAAAAAGACTGCTATGAGCAGGGGGAAGCAGCCTGGGGTGAGGAGAAGAGAGGAAGAAGGGTGAGTCAGGCACAGGGAAGGTGGAAGACTGCACTGTCAGGGCTCTGCCCCAGTGAGAAGCTGCAAAGACAATGGCAAAGCAAATAGATCATTTATTTGCCAGCACTGGACCAGTTAAAGGCTGAGAAGATAATAAAAGTCATCAGTACTGCCACGAGGCCACAGAGATAACCAGTCCTACCTCACTGATAACCAGTCCTACCTCACTGATAATTTGAAGGCATTGTACAAGAACACATGATGGTGGCTTCTCTTTTCAGCTTGCTCTAACAGAAGAGGAAATTACAACAGCCAGATTTCTACCACAGGCCGATCTGGGTTTAAAAGAGCAACAATAAAAACCCTTGTACAGCTCAAAACCCAACATTTAGTAGCTTAGTAATGATAGATTTTAATGCTGCCTTTTCAACTTCAATTTGGCCTTATTCTCCTCTTGCATTACAACATTTAGTTGTACCACTGTGAGTTATTCAAACAATATATCATTTCCAGCTTTTTCTACCTATTCTCTTTCATTATTGTTTCCACATTTTAGCATTATTTTTGAAGTTTTGATTCCAGCTAAGATGCTATATTCCGAATCCTTAGCTGACATGCATTCCATTTCTAAGTTAGTAAAATCAGATCAGCCCTTCCATTTATGGTAATGAATTCTGCTGATCACGCACAGTGAGTACCTGGTCTTTCGTAAGACTTCTTTTACCCTGTTACCATCTTTTAAATATGCCTGTATAATAGAAGTATGACTATATATTTGCTTTAAGTGAACGTGCTTGCATGTTACCAGACACTACAGATCTTTACCTTACTGTTCTATAGTCCTCCATATCTAATATAGCCATAAATCTGTGTCATCTGCACACCTCATCAGTCATGATTTTATAGTGTCTTCCAAATCACTGCTTAGAATATTACCCAGGGTACGCCCAAGGGCTAAGCTTAAACTACCTATGGGAAACGTATCCACAGAGTGATAATTCCTCGTTTATACTTGTCCTTTGGGATTTAGCAAATAATACAGCTAGGAAAAGAACTCCTCAAGAATTGAAACTTGTTCTCACAAAACATTTTTCACAAAGCTGTCAGTGTGACTTTGTTAGAGGATTTTGTTTGCTTTTAACTCTCCTAGTTGCCAGGCAGGGGCCATGTAAAAGTATCTACGCTTACTGAGTGTTTATTAAGGCATTTACAGTGTGTGAATGAACACAAAGAAATACTATAAATACCCTAAGGTATCAGCAGGTATTCAGTGAAAGTACTGAAAGCAGCACAGTTTGACAGAGTTAGTCATTGGAAGCACTGGGATTCTCCAGGGATGAGCAAAGACTGACCCTAGTGGACCACTCCACACACTATCTTATGGCCTTTGTTTAATTGTAGGCAGCCTTCTTAATGCCTGATGGTCTCTGGTGACAGCAGAGGTGACAAAAATTATCAGGAATAGCATCAAATAAACAGACTATTAACATTGTCTTTCCTTAGTTACTGTCCACAGGTTTAATGTCAGAATATTTTACTCCATTGATTTTATTTCAGTCTATTAGGAGAGAAAATGAGAAAGGAAATTCAGATCTTCAGATTCAATGTCTGGAAGGAAAAGAAAAGCAAGGATTGTGCATAAAGCTGAACATGTACCTGGGGCATAAAAACACCTGCCAAAATTTAAGGTAAAATATTCTGTGCCACAGTATTCCAGGACCAGATTCAGCCAAAGGCTCAAGAAAGCCCAGGTGTGCTTGAGGCCTTGACTAGGCTCACTGAGGGATCAGTGCAGGCCTGACATAAGACTTTGAATGCTTCATTTAACCAGCTCTGAATGGCAAGTGACTGGCCCCAGCCTTGTCCCGTCACAGGGAAGGAAGCAAAAGGCAAGGTCAGGAAAGACAGGGAAGACCGCCAAAGCTGTAGGTTTAACCTAACCCTTGGACCCTTCCCTTGCTTTTCAGGCTTATGCGAACATTATTGCCAAACATGAAAACTGATGGGAATAACAAGAGCAGGGCTTCTATGTCTATTCCTCTGCATGATACTCAAGCAGTTGACAGTGTTATGTAATCACTGAGGTGAAAAGCCTTGCCAAGGTTTGCTCGGTTGCCAGTAGCGGGAATAGGTAATTGATGTCACCAGACTAACCGCTGGACTGCGCTGCCTTGCTGGTATGTACCAAAGCTCACTCCTTTGAACCCTAGGTGCGGTAAAAACGGATTTTGGACTTGAGGAAGCAATTACATCCAAGTTCCTGCCAAGCTGAATGAGCACCACGGATCAGTAAGTTCACCTGCTGGGAATGAAACTAAGTAGCATGAAAAGAAACTTGCCTTCGCACTAATACTGACTCATCGTGTTAAACCTCAGCAGGGTGGTGCCCTGCTGAGGAAATACTAGAAAAACAGTCTAACCCCAGTCTAATATGGGTAAAACAGTTTCACCCTGAGGAGTTCTGAGTTTGCTCAATTTGTTGCCAGTTGGCACAGATTTCTGACTAGTGGCTCAGTTATTGAGGGGGAAAAAAAAAAAAAAAGGGAAACACAATCAAACACTTCAGTAACCATCACTCTTCCTTGTCCACGCATAGCCAAGGCCAAGAAGTGCACTCCTGAGGCGCCCCTTGTCCCTGTGCCTTGGCCACAACTACACTCGCCCGCTCACAAGGCCCGGCACAGATGCTGCCCGGCATTCCCGTGGGCCCTTGGGCCAGATAAGAGCAGAACTGGGCTGGAACTGGTTCTGAGCTGCCGCAAGCAGCTCCCGGCCTCTTCCCGCACAGGGCGCCCTGTGTGCGCTGCCTGTCCCTGAGCACTGACAGGGGCTCCCTGCTGCGCCGACACCGCGGCGGGGCTGTGTCAGGCGGGCCCCGGGCAGGCCCCAGTGCACTTCCAGTACAGCCTACCCATGTCCTGGCATTATGCCCAGGACAGAGGATCCAGCTTTTTATCTCAGCTGCTGTTGTCCATGCCTCTAGAACCCCTCCTCACCTTGCTGATAAGCATGAAGGAATAATGCTGATGTGAGGCTGGCTGTACCAGTAATTTACCAAAGCAAATCCCCAGGGTGGTTTACCATCACCTTGCTAACAGCAGACTTGCTTTTAGACAAGCCAGGGATCTCTGGTAGTCTCTCAGCTCCCTGCTTTCCAGGGAGAAACCTCACCAGTCATTACACTCTTCAGCGCACAGGTTTTTTTATTTCTTACAGTCTTACCTGTTTACCATTTTGCGTAGATCAGTTTAGTTCAGTGATTTGCTTTCCTTCTCTGGAGATATTTGAATCCCAGCATAGCTTTAAGCATTGACTCCTTGCTCCAGCGTCCACCTACTCCCCCCTCTTCCTCTCTAGCATCTTACTCAGGTGAATGTTCTTTTTCCTAGCCTAAGGCACTAATTAAATTAATTAAGGTAAATTAAATCATAGCCAGGTCAGAAAGGCAGATTGACATCTGTAGGGTGTGGGATATGAAGGTTAAAGAGCTCATTTCACTAAACAGACTTTTGAGATAGATGTAAGGCTTGCTTTCCCTTCCATTCTCTGAACCCTTGTGACCTCTGACAAATCCTGTAATTGCACACTGCTCCTCCCTGGGAAGTGAGAACACATGAGTATCTTTGAAACCTAGACAAGGTAAAGCTTTTTCAGAAATAAGGAGCAAACTCTCAGCTTGTAGCTTGGGTATGTGGCTTCACTGAGTGAGTGGAATTAGGGTGATTTATTACACCTAAGCCTTTGAGCATACCAGTCTGGAAACCTCCTCTTTGCTGGCTGCATGCAAAGATAGCCCAGAGCAGTGCTTTACAGTCATCTAGTTGCTTAGATGATTTTTCTAAGCATATTATCATACTATTTACTTCATTTTATTATCATCCTGGATTTACATGTTAACATAAGGCAATAGAACTGTGGGATAGAATGAAAGCTGTTTTCCTCAGTAAAATGTTAACTGATTTTTATGCTTAAATTCATTTAGTTCTTTTTTTTTCTTTATCTCTATACAGCTTTTCTCACAGATTATCCTCTGCTATACTCCTTGTAGAGCAGGTTTGAATAAAAAGTAGAGAATTCCAAGTACTTGGGAGCAGCACATACTCTAACAGGCTCATCTAGAACTACAGCAACAATTTTCAGGTTTGCCTCTCTTGAAAGTCCTGTGCTTACAACATTAACAGGGTGAAGAGAATTGCTTCTACTTCTAATGCTCTCACTGTATTCAGAGGTTTCCAAAGCATTGTTAATTCTCTCATTTTGATTCTTGTCATGTTAAATTATTATTACAAACCTTAGCTTGTGGAATTAGGTGGATACTTCTTAACTCACAGCTGGTGTTTTAAGAATGGACAAGTGAGAGAAACATTTTACCTTTTTGAAAATCTGAATTCATAACCTGACGCTGATCTGGAGGTTGAGAGCTCTGAGAGTGATGAAGGAAAAGCAGATATGAGCTTTGTGATTATTAAGCAAGTCACAAGATGATTTCTGAAGCATAATGTGAATTTTCAACATTTACAGTTATATGTCCTGCTCATGGCACAGACATATTGTGTATTATCCAGATAAAGCTTGTTCTCTCTCACTTCATTTGTCTATCAAAGGAAGGCATTTTTTTTATGTGTTCTGTTATTCCTGGTTACAGGCATTTCTGCATGCATTTCTGAAAGCAAGTTGATTCCAATTATACAAAAATATTTTTATAATGTGAATGAGCAATCATAGGCATCAGAGAGTGGACTGAAAAGGTTGTGGGGTCTCCACCCAGGGTCATATTCAAATATTTGCTTGGACAAGGCCCAGACCCACTTAATGTAACTTTGAAGTTACACATGCTTTAAGGAGGAGCTGGACCAAGCAACTTCCAAAAGTCCTTCCACCCAAATTACTGTATGTTTCTGATTTCATATGCATTATAATGGGCTTGTCTAGCTTGGGAAGTTGGCTGGTAGAGTTACAATCAGAACACTGCTACAGTTTTGCTTGTACAGTTCTACACATGGGTACGGTATACTGAAGTAAAGGTAGTGTATTCTGAGGTTATTGATCTGCTTTGGAAGTATACTGCCACCACTCATTTTCCCTGGGCACAAGAAAGGAGGGGAGAGGGAAGATTTTACGCGGAAGATCACACCTATTCGCAACAAGGCATCACTGCAGGGATCCAATGAAAGCATTTTCCATCTCTGCATTGTAAAGGCTGTTTAACTAGCAACATTCAGCTCTGAGGGATCATAGATGATTTTAGCATAATGGCATCTTTTTTATCTTTATGAATCACATTAATAGCCTTTCATCTCATTACCCATGTCTAACAGAAATCAGTGATCTTCGGCAAGAACTGAGTGTCTAATATACCACAGACTTTGTTGGTAAAAGCTTCAGCATCTCTCTTTCCAAGCACTATCATTTCCCAGGTTGCTTTGTTGCCCTTTTCTATCTACTTGATTCTGAGATAATGTATCCAGAGTCCTATTTATTTCCTTCTGCATCCATATCCCGTCTTGATGATACTGCTTCTCAGCAGATCATATCATGTTTAGAGACAGAAAGATCATCTTTTAATTTAGATCATAAAGGTGATGTACATGGATGTATTCTGTTTGATAATCAGCATTCACTTCATAGCAGTGTGAAGCTCTAGCTTAATAACTTCTTATCTTTTACCTGTTTTTTGTCTGAATTTGATTATCCAATGATTTTCAGAGTCAGTGGCAAAAAGGGAAGCTTGAAATTCTGGAACGTGCAAAGTTTGTATTTTGACCAGCAGAACACAAACCAAACTATGCTACCTTGATCAAAATACAATGATGATTTCCATAATGTCACACTTTGGGTTGGCTCTTACAGAAAACGGTGCCTAGCTGATTTTGGTTTCCAATGAAGTAAATCACAGTCACAAACCAAAAAGAGGTCAGCTGTGCTTGGTAAACTTTGTTCACACAAATTTTTACATATACAGAACTATGCAAACACACCCATATGTCATGTAGAGTTTAAATGCTTTGCTGATGAGAAACTTTGCTTACCTCCTGAGATGTAAGCCTTGTTTTCCTGCATAGCTCAAAATTCAAACAATCTTTTATAAAAGCAGTTGTCTCCAAAGCAATCAGCAGAATGCTGATCACTCGCACTTGAACCAGCCAATGACACAAGTAGTCACCATTTCAGTTTAGCTCATTTCAGATGTGGAAATTGTAGAACAAAGTGCAAATAGCAGTGCATTTCACAAGCTCCATGTCTTGCTGGAGCTCTGAGCGGGCTTGGTTGTGATCTGGGCACAGACTGGGCAGCAGCTTAACTCTCCAGTTTCCCTGCACCATAAAAAGCAGTAGAAGCTGCCAAAATGAGCCCCTCCACCTCCCCCTGCCTTTTTTAAGCTGAGCTCAGGCATCTCTCAGTGGGTTTTCCTGAAGACTGGGCAGTGACATCTGTGATGTAGGCAATGGTGAACAGTATATTGTTCCAATAGTTCTGGGCAATGCAGGATTTAGTTCTGGAGAAGTCAAATGAATAGATGGGGATTACTTTTTGCTTTTATTTTTAAAGTAATTAGTATATCTGAACATATACAAATAAAAAGGTTTTTTTTCAATTTTTTGGGGAAGCAATTGCAGCAAACAGCTGTAATTAGTTTTATTTCAGGAGCCATTGGAAATTGAGGGGGCTCTCTTAATGTAGGAAGTGACTGTACCTCAGGACTATGTTCTGGGAGGAAGCAGCCTTATCCAAGAGAACAGAAGTCACCCTTCTTGCAGCGACCAGGAAGAGGTAAGAGGTTTGTAGATTTTCTCAGGGACTGAGGAATGGGGCTGGAAGTCAAAGAGCTGCACCACTTTGTCTGGGATTAGCAGAAAAGATCAGCCAGGCACACACAGCTGTTTAGATCAGGGTTCAAGTAAGGGAAAGGCTTGCTAGGATTGGGGTACTGAGGAGAGGAGGAACAACACAGGCTTAATCAGTTTCAAAGGAGCTTGCAACAGTGAGCTGAAAGTTCATATGTACCTCAGGATTCATTAAGCCAGACTGCAAGCCTGAATATTAGGTAGAACCACAACTGTAATATCAGTTTTGCCATAGAGAATGGGTCAAGAGTCCCCATCATTTACACCAGAATAATTCAGGACCAGAATCCCAATCCTTAAAGCAGAATAATGGAATTAAAACAATGCAAGGGCAGAACTGGACCTTGGCGGTAATCTGAACCCTTTATGGATGTAGTTAGCTTGGTTTTATGAGCCCTTTCATGCAAAATAGAATTGTGCCTCTGAAAGAAACTTCTATTTGAGAATGGACTCTGTACACCAGAGGTGTGCTATGTATTTTAAATCTCACACAATAAATGTAAAATGAAGATTGCGGAACTCCAAAGAGACAAAGCCAGTTAATTAAACTATCAAAAACCAAAAAGAATGTCCTTACACAAAGAAGGCAGTCTGAGGAGTTAAATCACAACAGTTTCCTCCTGCCAGAGATCAGTTTCCAAAATACATGTTCAAAAATACCTTTTAATATCTCATCTATTATTAACAGACAGACTTACAGAAATACCTGGATTTATATATACTGATTTAACTGAAGATTTTACTAATCTCATGATTACAAGTGTATCTTGCCCAAATTTAGGGAGAGAGATTTACCTATGACCATCTTTCCTTTATTCAAATACTTACTGAAATGCTAGTTAAAAAAAAAATCTGTATCACATTACTTGGGGAAAATAATTGGAATGGAAATACACTGTGAATAAGAAAGCTCTTAATAGTAATGATTTCAGTAATCCATTGCTCATATAGTACTCATTTGTAAGCACCTAACACTCTTGTGAACATTACCTTAACAATATATTTCATCTAGCATTTGGATGAAGGCAAATATTGCCAACACTTTGCAGTTTGGAAATCTATCTGTAGAAAAATGACAGCTGAGAATACTGACCAAAAACCTGTTATCTTTTTCCTTCCATTAGCTTTGTAAAAAGGGAATGAAATTTTAATCTTGCACCTGCCCTTTAATATAATTTTACATTCAAAATTATTATGACTGTCGTATCAGGAAGAAGAAAGCTTGAATTTCAAATCTAAGCTTCAGCACACAGAGCCAACAGTTAGGAAAACAAACTCAGCTTGTGTTCTTCAGAGCATAGCTACACTTTACTCATCAAAAAAACATCAATTTATTTTCTAGCAACAGAATTTTTTGTATACTTCCTCCTCAGCCTAGCAAAGCATGTTGCTCAACAGAGCAAAGGTGGGATTAATTGCACTGCTGTATAATCTAAATTTGTCTGATTATGGATTATGGGTGTTGATGGTCTGTTTCATAACTCCTTGGAGCACGTTTACCAGAGCAGTGACTTGAGAGTAGCTGCAGCAGGAGTCTGTCAGCTTTCTGAAGGAGTAAGAGTAAAATCTGGGCATTCCCTCCCATACATAACATTGATAGAGGCAAAGAGGAGCCCAGAGAGCCCTGGGAATTCCAGAATCTGATTGTGACAAAGGTGCTATGTGCTACCAGATCCCATTCACTCTTTTCTTTGGACATAGAAAGAAATTAATTATTACCAAAATGGGAAGAAACAATAAAATAAGAAGGTTCCTTCCACCCACCCAAGTTACATCAGTTTAACAAAAATTGCTTCAACCTCAATGTAGCTAAACTTATGAAAAGCCTAGTAAGATACATTTGATTACCTGAAAATCAGATAAAGATGTTTAAATAATTCATACACATTTACTGAATCAGATATATTCAAAATTAAGAGAATCTACACAGGATTTTGCCCCTTAAAAGCAGACATTTAATTTAAAATTTAATCTAGATCTAGCTACAGACAGAATGGTCCTGTGGCAGATAGGTGCTGTAAGTGCATCCCAACAGGATACCAGCACTTCATATATTAGCTGGTGACATCTCTGCATTGGGTCAGGTAGCAGCAAACCAGTTTATCTTAGTACTATTCTGAGGCTCAACTATCTCCAAAACCACAGATTACGTGAAGAAGGTTATAGGTTATATAATTTTCCTCATTATCTAAATTTACCAATCTCTCTAGCATGCTATTGACTACAGCTTCACAGGCTGAGCATTAGCAGGGCATTGAAATGCAGTTGCTATTCATCAGAGAATAGTCAGGCTCAAGAAAACAGACTAATCAGATTTAGACACTAACTCAATTATGCTTGTTAGCAAAAATGTGTAGCAAAAACTATACTAGATAGCACGTGCTGGAAGGATGAACTTCAGAGTTTGATCTCTTCCTTCAGTGTGTAATTTTTCTTGCTTGGGACAATTGTTTCTTGGTTGTGCCTTCTCTGTACTGTCCCTTTGCTGGGTCCTAATGCTGATTCTCTTGACTCCGGACAGAATTTCATACTGCAGAAATAAAAAGGGAGTTCCTTTCTGATTACTAGCCATAAAGAGAATTGTATGCAATATATCCCTGTCCTTTCAAGCATGTTTCTACACACTGTTCATTGACAAGCCCTACTTGGATCTTTTCCTACAGACATTGTTGGAAATCCGTTTGTGTCATGTAAAAGCAGTTGGTTCCCATGAGTTGTCTCAGTGTGTCTCATCAACAGGCATGAGGTGAGCGAAATTCCTTGTATTGGCTGTAGATGAGATCTGGCATGTGGTTTCAGAATGAAGCACAGCAGTATATTAAACACTGGGAAGCCAGTCATAGGTATTAGTTGCCCATTGTACATCAGTTGTATCCCTGGTTTAAGACACAAGTAAAAGGTGACTTCTTTTTAAAATTGTCTATAAAAGCCCTGCCCTGAAAGAATTTTATCTTCATTGTTTTAGAAATGAAGATCTGCTTTTCTTCAGGTTGCTCTGCAGTCCAGACCAATACAAATGGCAGTGTGTTTTAGACACCTATCAGAGACACAGCATGCACATGGAGAAGACAAATAGCTGGCCTACAAGTTGATCAGCTGGATTTTCAGGAACTCAAGGTAAGGTGATACCACCCTGAAATCAGATGGTGACTCAAGAAGCAAGTTATTTCCCTGTCATCTTTCTCCATCTGCAAAACGGGTATATTTGTCCCTTGATGAAAAGCCATAATCTGTGTTTTGTTTAATCATTCAAAAAATACCTGAGCTGCCACAGGGGTGGCAAGGCAACAGGTAAGTGCAGCCTGTGTGCAGACTGCTGCATGGCTCTTTCTTTTGGCAGTGCTCATGGAGCTGCAGTACCTGAGATGCATCGTGGTGAGGAGTGCTTGAAGATGGTGCATCATGTGAATGGACAGGTTTGCCAGAGGGATGTCTTCTTTCCAATGTGGACAATAATCCCCTAGCCAGGGAGGCCTGTGTGGCTCATGGCACATGGACCAGTTTCTTACCAGAATGATACAGAGCAGCATAAGATTCAAAGAGCAGTTCTAAAGCCATTTGCAGAAGCAAAGTATATGTGTAAAAGGAGGGAATGTACCTGACTCTCCGCTATCTGTTACAGATTGGGCAGCTGTTCCAAAAATTACCTGCTGCTGGAAAAAAACCTATGTATTTTCCTGGGGAAGGATTTTCACTGGAGAAGAATGAATGCCAGTCACGCCAACATCAACTCCAAACATCCTCCACATTTTATTGGGCTGTAGCAAAATGCAGCCCTAGGTCTTCTGTCATCATAGCTGTTAACACCATTAATATTTGTCTTGAAATACGTTTATGTTTCTGCTCAACCTCTCTTGGTCCTTCCTTCTTTCTTTTGTTCCTTTAACTACTTCCGCAGTTAATCATTAATGACAACT
>NW_010581978.1:0-19651 GCF_000705375.1 Tinamus guttatus | reverse complement strand
AAGACACTTTAATTTTAAGTGTCTGCATGACCTTAAAAAATTTTCAATGACATTAACCACCAGAACACAATCACAAAAGGAAAGTGGCTACAACTGAGAGGCAGTTTTTTCTAAGAACCTCTACTCTCAGATCCACCCTCATTTTAAACAAAACAGGGTTTTCCAGGCAATACAGAAAGCGCTGTACACCTGATACTCCTCTGCTACTCACCACCTGTGAAACCTAGATGTAGTAGGGAATCTGCCTGTGTTAGAGATGTCTCTCTGCAGACCCCAATGCAACGGATGCTGCAAAAAGAACCAAATGGCAAAGCTCTAGGAGGCAGTGGGAATGATCAGACTGCTTTATCTGTGATCAGAACCCACGGACGCTTTATCTCTGCTCAGCTCTGAAAATGATCCTTCATGTAACCATCCAAAACAGGGGCAAAGTAGAAGCAATGTTTCAGAACACTTCTGAATTGTGCCAAAGACAAGAGGACAGCTATGAGTGTTGAAATATTCAGTATGGATACTGAATACAATATGAATCTTGAAAACTGTTGCTCTGCTGAGTGTTAGCTTCAGAATGAGAGAAAATTCGGTGCATAAAAGAAATCACACTTCAATGCATAAAGCAAACCAACCACCATGAAGTAAAAATGAGGTGAGTTTTCTTCCCATCAATGTGGAAAAAATCCATTTAAAAATAGACCTTTTAAATACACAGCAGCAACATCAAAAATAAGCAAATTCGAACTGATTTCTTCAGCACACAATAAAGGATGTCAAAGCATGTGACGCAGAAAATATTTTCTGCTAATATGTGCTTTCTTGAGGTAGATAACCTAGGGAGCAGTACTGACACATAGTTTAATCGATTTTTATGATCGTCTCCACCCTCTGGTCAATATAGTCTTCTGTTTCACTGTAGGTCGCCCTCATTTTCCTCTTGCTGAGTGAAGCTGGTGGATTACTATGCAGAGTCTACCGCACAGAGTTTCTTCTGTCTTCTAGCATGGGGACACTTTGGCACTTACAATGCATTTTAATTCTATTGTGTATTTCAGTGCGGGATACCACAGGGTAAGTAGCACAATTCTGAATGTACTTTAATTCAGGAAGCTTAGTTAATGTTAAAGATAATTATTTTTTCTTTATTTTAGATATGTGGGCTACTGTACAATTGAACCATGTAATTTTTATAACAGAGAAATAATTTAGATTTTTGTCACCTAATTCTGAGCTGGCTTCTGGCTATGAGAGAAATCTCTAACAAATATGGGTTTCTAATGGCACATCTGAAAGGGAGAGATCTGCCCAAAATATCTACTGTGGTTATCAAATATTTTTTCATTCTGTGATTATAGGTACAGTAGTATACATTCCTCTGGACTTGTGTGTAACTTGTGTTCCTTTGATCTGGTGTGTAACAGCTTAAAGAGAGAACTGAGTAGAGCCTAAATGGCAATGTTGTCACAGCTTGCTGTTTCTCATGGAGGAAGAAATCCAAGAAAAAACAGTAAAGAAAATTTCCTTGGTTGATTTGCCTTCAGCCCTTCTCTCCTCCTTAGCTTTCACTCAGTCTGCTTTCCAGTCACTTTGTGCATGGTATTGATGAAATAGTTTTTGTTTGTGTGATATTCATTCCTAAGCGCAGTTTCTCTGAATATCATGGTTCAGATTTTGAGGGGTAGTGCAGATAATCACAGTGATGCCTTCACTTACAGACAGTACAAGTACAGTAAGGAGAGTTAGGGAGGGTGTCACCAGAGACTGAACTGCACCCTGACTCCTGGTGCTGTGGAGTTGCCATCAGAGCGTATGAAGAGCCACTACTGTGGCCTTGCAATTCTGGAAATCTCTTACCTACACAAAGCACCCAAACAGCCACGCATCCATGCTGTGTGCTCTGGTGATACCATGGTCTAGTGTCAGCACATCTCTGCAGTTATAACTGTCCTTGCTGTGCATTGATTTCAGGGTAAATTAGAGGCAGGTCTGAATGACATGACAACTTGGAGTTGTGAGAGATTTGCAGGAAATAGAAGCCTTTCAACAAATGCCTATTAGATGTGTGTGGTGCAGCATTTTACTGGCACTTACCTACTTTGCTTTGCAACAGTGGGGATGACAATGCCACGGATATGTTAATAGCAACACTTCGCTATTATACTGGCATTGTCTGGGCTGAGCTGACTCCAGCCAGCCATCCCATAGCTCCCCTGGTCTAGGAAAGTTGTTGTTCAGTTCAATGGGGCACAGAGCAGAGGATCCTTTCACCCTTAGAGGGAGTGAAGATAACCCATTGTTTATGTCATTCTTAAAGTATTATCATGAAGAAGTAAGGACAGACCGGAAGACGGAGGGTGAGACATTTATGAAGCCCTGGGTTTGGGTACTAATTCAGTAAGAACACCCAAGTCCCTCAAAGTCCCTTTCGTGTTCACAGTCTACATCTCCATTATGGACATGTTGTTAAAAAAATCTTTCTTGTGCATTTTTGAGTCACTAAATCCACAGAGGCCTCACTATGTAATATTTTATTGGCAGGATCAAGCAAAGACCAATTGGTGGCTTGAGAACATGGGAGCCTAAAGCAGGTAACTGTGTGTCATTAGAGCTGCTAACATCCTGGGCAGGTTCTGAGCATAGTTGTTCCTCTTACTTATGTTAATGTATTGTGCTTCAGCTTACCTCACCAGATGTGATTTTAACAACAATTCAAGGCCATTTTGTGACTGGACCCAACCTTGCAATGTGAACCAGGGGCTCTGGATACGAACCAAGCATGACACTCCAACTGATGGAACAGGTCCCAGTGGAGACTATCCCGATGGAAGTAAGTGCTCAGCTGAGGCTGATTTCAGAAGACAGCTTTACAAGCTTGTTTGTTTGTTTAATGAGATCCATGAAGCCCTTGATATGTGTCAGTTTGCTTTCCTACAAGCATCTGACTGACTTTTTCACCATGTAAATAGCATGATTATAACTGGGTTGCCCTAGGCACTGGAGGACTGGAAACCTTTACCAGTCTAGGGAAGCTGAAGAATGCTTAATATCTTACAGAGAATTCAGTGATGTGCAGCAGATTATTATTAAAGAGAGTTTTCGTGGCCAAATTACACTGATATCAGTTAGTGGCAATGAACATAATGATTGCTGATGCTGACAGTAGATAACATGCATATTGGCAAAGAGTGTTACAAGATCAAGTCTGAAATTAAAAAACAAAATTTTTTAAAAAGCTATTCCTCAGCTACATGTGATTGAAAAAACTGACATCTAATGTGATTATATCATCAAAAGAGTGGTTAAAACAGCTCTATCCCTATTTGTCTGAACCACTAGTCCTGCACTAATATCCCTCCATTAATGGGGGATCAGTTGGCAGTCATATTGCTTTTTACAATTATCTCCAGATTGGAAGGAAGCAACTGTCAGGCTCAGTAATTAGTTATATATTAGTTATTAATTAGTAATTTCTGTTACATTATTTTCTGCATTTTTGCTCATAAAAATTCTTTGTTGAAGAGAATTGAAATGCTTTCAAGTTGGATTCATGTGAACAAAAATGGCTTATTTTTGAATGGACACAGAACATTTAACATAAGATTACTTGCATTTCCCTCTCTCCTCTTGCATTTTCCCCAGTAAAAATCCTAAAATATTCAACTGGATTTTGGATGGTATGTAGGAGCCATGGGGTCATTCATTTCTCTCTGATTCCTTTACACAGTCAAGTGAGAGACAATTAACTTTTAACTATACTGGGGGAATTTAATTTTGATCTTAGCCCAGAGAATTTGTGGGAACACAAAAATCTTCAGACTTAGTAAAGATCTTAACATTTTTTTTCTATAGTAATTGATTAATCTCATATTGAATCAATTCGAACCATGTTACAGGTAATTTTCTCATTCTCAAAGGAAACATTCCATTTTTCTGAATTTTGGAAAGCTTCATTCCTTTTGATAATATCAAACCAAATATTTTGGTGGGCTGAATTCTTTCTACACATTTCATTATGCAGTAAATTCAGTATTTCTTGCTATCCCTTCCATTTTGAGGTGAAAACAAATATGGAAGAGTTGTTTTTTTTTCCTTCTGCCAGGAATTTTCTCATCTCGTGACCATTTTTTTTTAATGTATCCTCTAAGTACAGTAGATTGCATGATTTTCCTTTAAGGAAAGAGGAAAATGAATATGGATCAAAGGAGCAATGTAGCAGGAGATTGTGTCTCTTGGAAGAGACCTACATCTTTATTTGTGAGCCCAAAATAGCTATTTGTATAAGATCAGACGTGCTTGCTTTGCTCTGCAGCTCATGTTCTACTTTGGCTAACTACATTGTGCTAACCATCAAATTGCAAACATATTCTTTGCTTCTTTGTACTGTTTTTCTTCTACAGCTTTATTTCTGAAGATGCTTTTGATTTCTTCCAGAGTTGGGTTGTACTTCAGTTTTAAATGGCATTTAGCAGGATTCAAAGATTTAGCAGTATTTTTACACTTTTCACTTTGCAGATGGCTATTTCATCTATCAAGAAGCAAGTAATCTGATCCCATTTGACACTAACAGACTTGAGAGTCCATATATTGTGGTATCTGAAAATATTTGCATAGACTTCTGGTACTACATGTTTGGGTCAGAAGACCTGAATGAGCTGAGAGTGCTTATCCAAGATACAGGAGGGGAATTTGTCATTTGGAGTCGGAAGGGAAATCAGAGTTCCTCATGGATATATGGTGCTGTTACTCATAATTTTTCAACACAGAGAACAATAAAGGTAATATATTTTTGGAATAAATTTCTTTTTGCACTGTTAACATGTACAATTTGTCAGTTTTTTGCAGACTGTAAAGAGTTGTGCGTATAAGTCCAAAAATATAACGAAGGTTTTCTTTGTTTACATTTTGCAAACATAGTAGCCTCATACTCTATGCCAATGAACTGAGATAAGAAAGAAACAACCCTCTGAGTTTCACTGGTGCTATTACTCAGAGGGTAAAATATGCTTATTCTTTCTACTTACTTATGTACTTTATGCTTTCTCTTTTTACTTTCTCATTTTATCATGACATCATGGATTTTGCCGTAATCAAATGCATCTTGTTTTGCTGTGAGTTAAGATTTAAACTTTGGGATGCTGCCTGCATTGGACTCCTTTGTAGATTTCAGAAAAATAATCCTCACAGGTCATTTATCAGCCAGCAAAATAGAGGACAGTGTTTCCTCAAGTCTTTACCTTATTACAGATTTTTTTTTTTACCTTCTAAAGAAAGTCAGGAAATCTATTCCACCCTCAGCTTCTTTGATGTCTTTGGAGGCACACTAACAAGGAAATTTTGAAAATATGCTGAAAATGTGCATTGGCCTGAACAGCTCACTTTGCTTCCTGCCTAGGTCATTTTTGAAGCTGTCCGGGGACTGACAGAGTATGGGGACACAGCACTGGACAACGTGGGAGTAAGGGATGGGTTCTGTGGTGAGTCTACGCAAATCATAGTGCACACCTTTTACTCATCCCTGTTTAAGATGTTGACAATCATTCAATTTCACACAGTAAAAAATTCTCACAACTCCAAGTCTCAAAAAAAAAGCAGCACAACATTTGACACAACAACATTTATAGATCCAACATCTATCATTAGAATGTTTTCTATTTTCTCTGAGTTTCTTCCCAAATCTTTCCTCATCATCACAAATGTGGTTGGAGTAAGACATTTCCTTCTCTGAAAAGTGTTCATTTTCAAGAGTTCTAGCAAGCTTTACTTCCCTTTTGAGTTTGCAGTGTATCTCTAAACTTAACCAAGTCTATACACAGTGTTTTTGGCTTCCAAGTTAAATGCTCAACATTTAACAGCAACTCTCTATCCATATGAGTTCAGCAAACACAAAACACTGCTATATGCCACACAGAGAAATAACCGCCAGGCAATAAAACTGAGGTCTACCACTGACTCTGTGAATCTGCAATTTGAGCTTGGTCTGCCCCTCTAACAAACCAGCCAAGACTGTCGTGGCTGTAGATGGCTAGGATCTAGGAGTGAACTACAGTTTCAGATTATTTAGTGCTATTCACACAACACTTAAAATCTGAGTTGTGCAAGAGGCTTGCTGAATGTAATATAGGAAATGTCTTTATGTCTTAATAGAAACCACTTCTCTTTGTGAAGCCCTGTTTGTATACAGGCAATAAATGTCTCAAGTTCACACTAATGAGGTTCATGGGAGAATGAAGAGTTCCATTCAGGGCCAAACTCTCAGAATATATCTTTTTCTTTGAAATTCTATGAAAAAAAATACCTGGAGGTTATTTTTAGGTCCAGGTAGAGACAGTACTTAGTGTTCCCAGGCACATCAGCACATGATTCAGCCACTGGATGGTGCACTAATGTAATCCCAAGATACAAGAGAAAGGTGCTCCTGTCTCTACTCAACTGTATGACTACTAATAAAAAGAAAATTAAGTGGATTATAGGCTCTGATGAAAATCAAATTCCTCCTAACCCTTTTGTTTCCATGAGAATGTTTGATTGAATGGTATTTTTAATCAAATATATGAATAAACAAATAAGCGCCTGTTTCTTAGATGAAAAAGTAATTTTCAAGACAACTTTAACAGGCAGTCTTTCAGTTATTATGCTGCTGTTCATGTTGTCATTAGCAGAAATTTCTCATCTTACATCTCGAGGGGCAGGAGTTATAGGAATAAGTTTCTTCTGTGTTTTTTCTTATCCTTACAAAAAGTTACCTTCGAGCCTGTTGAGAAGTATCCCTTTGAGCATACAGTTGTTTTCAGAATTCCTCTAATTTTTCCTATTTTTAAAAAGCTAAAGGCACAATTTTGTGCTGAATGTGCAAAATCTGAGGTGGGAGATGGATGCAGGGAGATGGATGTGAAGAAGTGGGCATGTAAGAAGCAGTTGTACAAGCTGCACTTCTCGTACAACAAGTGGTATCAAACATTCAGTCCTCAGTGGAGGTCTCACAGGATGTGATGGGAGAGTAGCTGAATGGAGATAGCTGTTGTTTGTTTTGTGAAGGAGCAGGAATTTTTCATGCTCCGAAGGTTTTGATCAGCTTGTTGTATTTCCAGAGACACAGATTCCCAGGTATTCAGAAGTCATCAATGGAATGTGTATGGCATCAAGAACATGCCTACCTACCTTGGTTCAGCTAGTTCATACATGCATTTTCTGGTGGATGAATAATAGGTGCAGAAGATGATAGAATGTGTAGGCAAGCAGAATGTGTAGGCATCAGCAAATTCTCCACAATGCCACTGTTCATTGTGTCTGTCACGAGGAAGCTCTTAAAGCTCTCATTTTCCAAAGAAATAAAAATCTTTTTGAAGAAATAACAGACCTTTCTAATTAAAAAATACCATTGCCCTGAGAGTCATTTGGTTCTGCTGTGTCACACCTGCTGGCAGACTACTCATTCCCTGTCCTGTCAACACTTGCAGAGTGTATGACCTTCACTGCCTTAATGTACACAGCAGAGGAAATCACATATCCAATTGTACATACATTTCCAGCTTCAGGGAAGCATGCAAGGACAAGCTCGGTTACTGTCACCCAGGCAACAGTCAGACAAGCTCCTCTAAGAACTGAAGAGAATATTTCCTCAAATGCTTATTTTTATACAGAGGCAATTCCATTTTCATCACTAAAAAACCCTCCCAATTTAAGCTGGTAAAGAGTATGCAGAAATTCACATATGTTGGTGAGTACATAGTATGTACTCCTTAATGTTATAACTCATTGTATTGCCCCGTCTTTTCTACCAACAGGTGCAGTTTCCACTCCTGCGCCACCAACATCTACACCAACAATACCTCCAGTGATCCTTCCAGTGACAGGTAATTTTAGCTAAACACCTATGCTAGCCAATGCATTGTAGAAGAGCACCTGAGGTTTTTTCTAATAGCGCTACTTGCTTAGTCCAATTAATTTATCTGGGTATGTCTACCATTGTTCTATGCTATGTAAACTTGACATTGCTTCAGTTCTCCCACATGTGATATGCAAAATAGGGATGACCATATTTTGCTACTGCATAGTAAAAATAGGAAGTGGCTTCTCTAGATGCACTCCTGTATTAACAAGAACACCTTCCTTTTTCACGTCTCTAAAAGCAATTTGCAGTATATATGGGGACCCTCACTATTACACATTCGACAAGCAGCGTCATGATTTCATGGGCACCTGCACCTACACCCTCTCCAAGCTGTGTGAGAGCAACAGCTCCCTGCCCTACTTCAATGTGGAAGCAGCCAACGAGTACAGGGGAAGCAACACGCGTGTGTCCTATGTTCGATACGTGGACATCGATGTCTATGGCTTCAGGATCAATCTGGGTCAAAACAGAGTTGTTACGGTAAGGTTGGAGCCCACTGTATTTCATCAGTGACTTCTACTGTGAATGTAGAACTTGTAGTACACTGGGTATAAATTTCCAGTGAACACTCCGTGATGTTTAGGGGGGAATCAGATAGCTAGGTGTAGGAGTAGTATGGAGTCTTATAAAGAAAGCAATGGGATTTTATAACTGAAAACACAGGCTAATTTTGTGCACTACAACTAACACTCCAAATAGAGTTGGTGGGTTATCCTGTCTTTCTAACTTGGTCCCACCTCCAAGCATGGTCTGCAGCAGGGAAGAGAGAGGCATGTACCTCTTCCTGTCTGTGCTGGTGATTATTTCCTGATCCTGTAAGATGGCTTGCAAAGCTGCATGCTCATCCCTGATATCTAGTTATTGCTCATCACCGATAACATTGCTTAACACCTACCACTTCCAGTAAAGGAGGAGTAGATGAGAGAGTCCCCAGTGGACAATCTGATTACTTTCCATATACTGATTGTGTTGTTTGAGCCATCATTGTGTTTTTAACATTTCTTTGTGGCTCTTTTCCACAGTATAAAGGGCCTGGCGGGTGATAGGTTTTTGATTCAAAACATACAATAAGTGAATAGAACACTTTATTTCAATACTGCCCTTCTTATAAGAAAGTAGTGCTGTGATTTATGCAACAGGAGACAGAAGTTCAAACGCATAATAGCAACTTTCTTATCTGGTCTTAGAAACACAGTGAAATTGATATGCATGTTTTTCCAGCTGTTTCTTTTTTATATCTTGCCTTTGTATTTCCTCATGGTCTCATTATTTATGTTTCTACCTACCTATATATGTAGTAACAATAAATATGCATGCATGAAAGTATATGTTAATTTTATTGTATGTTACCTTGTGTATGAATATGTTTGTATGTACATGTATGTAAAACTATATGTAGACTTCTACTTAGGCAGTTTTTCTTTCTATTGTCTGAAATTTTATATCTGAAGAAGAAAAGAAAAAAGAAAAATAGGAAAACTAAAAAGAGAAAGCCTTCTCAAGATTTGTCTAATGCTAAAATTTTTCTGATTATTCATGCTAGTTCACATTTTTTGAAACTTACATCATGTGCTTGCTTGCTCAGAATTAAAAAAGAAAAAGAAGAAAAAAACTTATGTAAGCAGATAAGATAATGCAGACAGACCATGCTAAGTATCAGTCCTTTGTCAGGTGGGTGAATTCACCAAGCCCATGTTCTGTGCAGACACCAGTTCATTTTGACCACATTCCTTTTGGAACTGGAAAGCTGTATAGCTCCATTAGTGTGGTCCTGAGCCCCTAGTTTGTATGCCCATATATGCTATATATATTAAACAAGACTTAGAAAAGGCAATTAGTGTTCTTACTGCTTTTACAGGCTCATTGTGCAAGGCTTAAGCTCAATGAAGGGATATGATCTGAAAGGCTTATCATGAAAACACTTCTTTTAAAGCCAATATGAAGATTGTCTCTCCCTGTGCCTGCAGGTTGATGGAGTCAGCCAGGTGCTTCCTGTGACCCTGGTACACAGTGTCAGTATTTCTATCAGTGGGCAGTATGTTGTGGTTACTACTGATTTTGGACTGATGGTCAAGTTTGATGGAGATCACAGAGCAGAAATCACTCTTCCCAGCACCTACATGTCTAAAGTCTGTGGAATTTGTGGGAATTATAATGGACACAAAGCAGATGACTTCCTTAACCCAGATGGAGAGATGGAAACAAACTCGGTCAATCTTGGAAACAGCTGGCAGGTTTACAATGATTCCAGGTAGGACTCTAATAATGATATCAGCCCTTAGATGATTGCTATATAATGAGCAATATTTTAAGCAACTATTGTATGTGGGCCAAAAATGTCATCCACATACTCTTCTGAGCTTTTACTTACTTCATTTGTCTGGATAAAATTTCACAGCACCTTCAACTGTGCCAAAAAGAAAAATTGAATAAAACATCTTCCCCTAGGATTTCAATCTGGTTTAGAGATATTGTTTGTTTTATAATTTAACAATATATTATGAAATGATCATAGATGTTTAAATAAAAATGTTTTTACTTCTCGCTTGTCCTTCCTAAATACTTTCTATGTGCAAAACTTGTTTTTAGACTTAAAAGAAAACCAAAATTAAAATTTAGGTTTCTTTCAAGCTACTCAAAAGTTATAAGGGTGAAATCATATTAAAATCTGAGCCTCTGTCTTAACTGTTGGAGAAGTACAACTTTCAAATATGTCATGCTTAGCTTGCAGCCAGCTCTATTATTAAGTATGATTTCAGTCTTGAATATTTGTGCATGCAAAGTTCATCAGTGAATTTTTCCACATCTTTTTTTCCACTAGGTGCGTGCCAGATGATGGTCATACTCCAAATTGCACTACTGATGAAAAACAAATGATCCAAAGTAATGAATACTGTGGCCTAATCACTGATCCTGAGGGTCCATTCCAGAACTGCCACTCAGTAATTGATCCACAGAGTTATTCTGAAGCTTGCCAGTATGATCTGTGTGAACTTCATCTGAATGACGCAGCACTCTGTCAAAACCTGCAGGCCTATGCAGATGTATGCCAAAGTGCAGGAGTTCTTCTGAAGTCATGGAGAAATGCAACCTTCTGCCGTATGTATCAAAGATAAATTGAAATTACTTCAGGAAGACAGAATTTGGACTACCTGAACATTACAAGATATTGTTTTGAATTCACACATGGTGAATCTTGATTGATGAAGCTAGCAATTTCAGCAGTAGTTATATGCCTCAGTTTTAGTTCTTTAGCAAACTTCAACCAGAATAGGAGGTTGGAGGAAAGGAATTCATACTGTCTAGCCTATTTTAAAATGGAATTGTGGGCTTTTCATTTGAATTTCTCTAGTGTCCCTTTACTTTCGTTCTGTGGTATTAACTATGCCAAGGACATTTGTCTAGAGAGTATTTTATATTCTGAGAGAGATGTGCTCAAGCTTTAGTATCTTTAAGGAGAAAAAAAACCCATCATTTTGCAATTGCCTACTAGGCATTTGAGAGCTTCGCCCGGTGTCTCTCAGGGGAAGTTGAGATGCTCTCTCTGATGAACCCAGCCTTACTATCCCACAGAGTGGATGATTGGAAACACTGTTACTGGCACCAGCTTTCATTTCCCTCTGTGTAAAAGGAGAGGGAATGTAAGATATTTGTCCCTATGGATCTGGGGGAAAGCATCAGAGATGTCCTGAACAGGCATGATGACTGGTGAATTCAGATGGGAGAGGAGGGGACACAAACACAGTCATGGAATGCAAGGTCAGGACAGAAGTGAGAAGCCTGTGAAACAGAGATTGTTTCCATGCTACTGGGAATGGAGGATGCAGAAACGAGGGTGGGGAAGAGACAGAGAGAGACAAATACAAGAGAGATGTCAGGTCTTGAAGTAATGGGCAGGTTTGAAGTAATGTGGTTAAAGTGAGATGGAAGCAAAGACCCTCCTTGTGTGAATATTATTAAAGATAAAGAACATTCATCAAGTATTCAGGCACATGTTACAGGAAAAAAAAAATCACCCTATCTTTAGACAGGATTTAAATACTCTCTGGTAAAAAGTCCTGAGCAGAATTGCTCACACCAGGAGTGATGCAGAGAACTTGAAATATTGATTTAGTGCACTGCAGTGTCTTATATGCTCTGTGCCCTGAAGTAGATGGGGAACCTGCAGAAAGAGACTGCTCTGTAAGCAGTCTGGAATAAAAGAAGCCTGATTTCTTTTGGATTTTTTTTCATGATTGTAATTTTCAGCTGGAACAGTTTCTCTGCTGGGGACATTATTAAGGTTCTTTTTTCCCATATTGGGTGTCTAAGCAGCAGTGAGTACTTTGCAGCTGTCCTTTCTGCTGAAGGAGCTTGCAGAATCTCTCCTCTTTGCCTTGCTTCTATTTCATTTTTTGGACTTGAATTATATTTTTGTCCCCTACTCACCTTGAAGAATTGTTTGCAATAAGTCAGCTGGGTCAATTTCATAAATAGGGGAATAGATGTAGAAAAGTGCAAAGTAACTGTTTGAGCACTTCCTCCTTGGGGCAGCAGGGTAAAAATAGACCTAAAATATGATATTAAAATGGAGCAGCAATGTATACATACATAAAAGCTGAATGAGGATTATTCACACAACTTCAGTCCTGAAAACTTCTCACCTGAAAATTCATGTGTTTAAAGGCTCTAATTAGACTGCCATTTTTCTATTTATGTGTAGCAATCTAAGAATATAGCAGAGAAATAACAAACCCTGATTATTTAACACATATTACAAATATTGATGAATTGAAAAAGTATGAATTAAGGAATTACTATAAATAGAATTAAAAAACAGATCTGTAAGTGAAATGCATAAAAAAGGATTAATAAAGGAAATTTTATTTCATTATACAGCACCGGCCTGCCTAGCCAACAGCCACTACGAGTCATGCGCAGCAGCGTGCCCAGCTACCTGTGTTGACCCAACAGCGCCCTACAGCTGTGGCCTGCCGTGCGTGGAGGGCTGCGTGTGTGACAGCGGGTACCTGCTCTACAATGACCGCTGCGTGCCCAGCCAGCAGTGCGGCTGTTGGCACAACGGGCAGCACTACCCCGTGAACTCGGAGTTCTGGACGGACAACACCTGCTCCTCCAAGTGCACGTGTCCAGGGCGCGGGAGCAAAGTGCAGTGCTCCGATGCCTCGTGCCCGGCAGACCAGTACTGTGGGGTGCAGAACGGGAAACCCGACTGCTTGCCGTACTCTTACGGCATCTGCCACATCCACGGGGACCCTCACTACAACACCTTTGACAGTGTGACGCACGACTTCATGGGCAACTGCACCTACACTCTGGCCAAAGTGTGCTCCAATGGCACCTCGCTGCCCTACTTCAATATTGAGGCCAAGAACGAGCAGCGTGGCAACCCCACGGTGTCCTACGTGCGTGAAGTCCTGGTGGAGGTGTACGGAGAACGCATTGCGATTGTCAAGAACGAGCGGAGCCAAGTGCTGGTAGGGAGCAGGGCTGGCCAGAGGGTGGTGTGTCGGCCAGGGGCAGGTGGCTTTTCTTGGCAGGCTCTTGCCCGAACTGGACTCTTTGGTCTCAGGTGTGGGTGGGCTCCCCCCAGAGCACTGGGGCACTGTCTCCCTGGTGTTTGCATTGTGGAAGGGCTGTAGGAGGAAGAAGGGGAGAGGGAATGTGGCCAGTGAAGAGCAGAGGTCTCGCGCAGGGCAGGAAAGGGCAGGGCTGGCCAAGCGTGAGAGGCGCGTGCGTGTGAGGGGCGCGTGGGCACCGGTGTGCCATGGCAGGTTCTGGGGCCTGTTTGCCGCGTGAGGGAGGCCTCATGGAGGCTGTGTGCAAGGGCCCATTGGGTTGTGTCTGCCCTAGGTGAACGGGGAGCGCCGGACCCTGCCGGTGAGCGCAGCGGGAGGCGCCATCAGAGTGAGCGTGAGCGGCCTCTACATCGTGCTGGAGACGGACTTCGGCCTGACAGTGTCCTATGACGCCGACCACTCGGTGGAGGTGAAGGTGCCCACAACCTACTTCAACCTGACGTGTGGCCTGTGCGGGAACTTCAACAGCCTGCAACAGGACGACTACATGATGCCCAATGGGCAGCAAGCCGCCAACTCCAACGAGCTGGGAGAGAGCTGGAAGGTCCCCAGTGGGGACGATGACCTCTACTGCCGTGTACCCGAGGAGCCTGAACCCTGCAACTCTGAAGAGGAGGAGCTCTACCAGTCGGACGTCTTCTGCGGCCTGCTGACCGCCAGGCCGGGCTCCTTTGAGAACTGCCATGCCGTGATCAACCCGCAGAGCTACTTTGATGCGTGCTTGTACGACCTTTGTGCCCTGAGCGGTGGGCAGGAGGTGCTGTGCGCTGCTCTGGAGGCCTATGCTGCCGCGTGCCAGGGAGCAGGCGTGACTCTTCTGCCCTGGAGGAATGCCACCTTCTGCCGTGAGTTTATTTTGCAAATAGACTTTTTGAATTGCTCTATTGTAGTCTGAGCAAGTTGCTTTCAATACCTCACCTAACCCAGAGCTTTGAAATTTTTCATATACATTTGCACTCAAAATATCGAGGGATAATAATCTGTAATATTTACAGCATGATATTTTTCCTGCAGAGGGCATGGAAGGTGCATGTTCTTTTTTTTTTTTTTTTTTTTTAAGAAAATATGCAGAAGGATAGCTGTGGATTCCTGACATTGTTGTTTCACTTCACTTATATTGGATATTTGGCTTTCATACATCTTTGCACATACAATGACTTTAGCAGCCCATCGACTTTTATAAATGTACCAGCTAAATATTTGATATGGTGTAAAGAGACTTAGTTTTACTTGGAGTCGAATGTGCTTAGCAGCCAGAGCATATATTTTAAACATTCATGCCTTTCTCATGTTGTTTTTTTCTCTTTTTTAAGTTGTATCCAAATAAGATAGGGAATTTCAGTCTCCAAAGAAATTTCTGAAGAAACACTGTCACTAGTTCAAAATAATCTGATTTTTGTATGGTGCTTTCGTATGAGTTGTGTTCATCACTTCAGAGCCTTTTCTTGTTTTTCAGCTGTTGCATGCCCTTCCAATAGTCATTACAACCCATGTACTGGTGCTTGTCCTGCAACTTGCCTTGACCCTCTTGCACCTAAGAACTGCAGTCGACCTTGTGTGGAAGGGTGTGAATGTAACACTGGTTTTGTCATCAGTGGTGGACATTGTGTGTCCATGAGCAACTGTGGCTGCCTTCACAATGAAAAATATTATGAGGTTCGTTCTGGCACTTATTTCAGGGACTTATTTCACAGCTTTCCAATAACATTAGCTGTTTTTAACTCTTTTTGGTTTTGTTTTGTTGTTTCCAACAGAAAGGAGAAACTTTTTGGCAGACAAACTGTGCAGGCCAATGTCTATGTTCTGGAAATAACACTTTATTTTGCAATTCAGACACATGCCAAGTAAGCGAAGTTTGCAAGGTGCAGAATGGACTTTTGGGATGTTATCCATTGAATCCTAGCACCTGCCACATTTTTGGGGATCCACATTATATAACCTTTGATGGCAGACTGTATCATTTCCAAGGAGACTGCAATTATACAGTTGTTGAGACCTGCACAAATTCTTCTGAGTGGTTTTCAGTGACATCCAGAAATGAACATAGAGGAAATCCAAACTGGACAGCCTTGAACTCCATTGCTTTCACACTGAAAGATCTTCACATTGTTGTGAAGAAAAACAAGGAGACCTATGTAAGTACTATACTTTAAAGACAAACAATCTATTGCAGCTGTGCATTGCCTTTTTCTGTCTCACAGAACTGTATCAAAGTTCTCTGATTTTTTTTTAAACCTCCAAGACTGCACATACCAGAGAGCATAGAAATGTGTTTTTAAGAAGGCTTGGATCAGTATAGCTTCCTTCTGTCCCTTCAAATCTTCTCAGCATTAGGCTGTAGAAAAAAACAATATCTGCATCAATAATAGAAATACACTGCTGAACTAAATATAATTCTGAGTTTTACAGATCTACTCTTTAAAATTGAAACAGCATTTTTGCCATACACTCTCAGACTCATTTAAACAAGCTATTCAAAGTATTGCTATTTGTGTAGTTTTGACAACATGGAGCTCAGCTTGTGCTACATACTCCTACCCAAGATGGGATAAGTATACATCTGATTAGGCTCTGTTAAGCTTCAAACTGCTGTGTGTATATTACTCACTAGAATCAGACTTGGTGATAGAAGCTATACTATTCACTTTGTGGATATCTACTTTGTTCCTGGAAGCCTTGTTGACTTCTGTGTTTGTGTGGGGTTTTTTATTTTCTTTAGGTGAATGGAGTCCAGGTTCATCCTCCTGTGGATTTGAAACATGGAACTAGAGTAATGTTAAAGGAACGCTATGTGGTCATTGATACCTCTGTAGGGATCCAGGTGAAGTTTGATGGTGACCAGGAGCTTTTTATTCAGGCTGATGAAAGTCTCAAAGGAAAGCTGTGTGGTCTGTGTGGGACATACACTGACAACCAGCTGGATGATTTCCTAAAACCAGATAAAGTCCTGGAACAGGATCCAAATAAATTTGGTGACAGCTGGGCAGTAAAAGATGATAGCTGGATGTGAGTATCTGATATATTAGAGCAAATAGCAAAAAGCTGAAACATGAAGCTTCAAGATGAAGGATTAATATGCATTGATTTATGTTCTATAGAAACCTTTCCTTGATAATACTTGTTTTCCAGCACTTTCGTCTTTGAGTGACACTGCACTTCAAAAGAAAGCATAGAAATTTTAAAATTACTATTCATATATTTTCTATACGAACATTGTATATTTTAATCAGAATTTGGCTTCATTTTGCATATTAACTTGATTTTTTTCTTATTTTTCCATTCTAAAATATTTCTGGCAACTATGAGAAAGCTAAATATGTATCACAAGTTCAACTCCTGAGATAACTCCACATTGATGAAGAGAGCCAAAGGTCTTTTCTCTGTCTATTAATACTGTCATATACAAAATACTGCTTTTACTATATGCAATGGTGAATTTAAGTTATTTTTCCAGTGCTAAATAGCTGGTCATATATCAACAGGTCACTATTATATTTTTACTGGGGAATTATGAGTCTAATTGTAATTATTCTGAGTTTCTGGTCTGATAAACTAAAGGTCAGAATACATAGTGTATCTCAGAATTTTGGCATAGGGTTTCATGACTGTTGAGGTGTATTTTGTAGTCATAACATTTATTGTATAGTAAAATATAAATATTTAGTGTATTACCAAGTTGCTGTCTATTTTTGATGCAGGTGTAATCCGATTGCTGTTGTACCACCCACCTGTGATGCAGTGAAAGAGAAAGAATATGAAGAACTCTGCAAAACCATTTTGAATAGTAGTGGGCCTTTTGAAGTCTGTCATTGGTACATTCCTCCTCAGCTCTACTTCGAGAGCTGTGTCTATGATCTGTGTGCTACAGAGGGAAATTCTGAACAGTTTTGCAAAATTTTAGAGGCGTATGCTGCTGCCTGTGAACTTGGAGGTGTAAATCTGGGTGACTGGAGAAAAGACACCATCTGTGGTAAGTCACGGGGTCATTTATCAAATAACTTTATACTACAAATATAAACTCAGGTGACCGAAAAGTTGAAGAGAATTTCAGAAAAGGTGATTCAGGGAAGATGTAGGAAAGTCAAATGCTTAGCAGCTCAGGAAATCAGACAGCTCACCTTGGGTGCTAATCATGGTCTTTCAATATTCGTTTTAGGTCAAGAAGTTTCAACGTTTTTGACTTAAGTCTTTTGTTCAGAATTGGATCATGAAAGATAACAGACACAATCAAGGGCTCAGGCTAGGACAATTGAGAACTTGGTCTAATGAATTTACACTTTGGCTTTAATAAACTATTTTATCTTTTGAAAAGTGTTAACCAACATTTATGCAACCTGTCTACAGCTCCAGGTTTTCACTGAGTGTTTGAAATAACTTCAGCATCATATAAACTAGAGCTTTTAAAATTAGTAAGGGAGAATCCTGCAATTTGAGCTGTATGTTATCTTCAAGTGGTAACACTATCAGGCGCTTAAAATCTTAATGGACTAGTTAACACAGAGACAAAATTGGCTCTAAGCAATTGTTTCTTCCACAACTAGTAGAGATCATTACCAAAACCAGCAAAAAAGGCAGCCTAAATATGAGGTTATAACAGGAAAATACATCCCATGACCTCTTTCCAATGCTGAGGCAATACTTCTCATTCTTGTTTTTAAGGAATAAAATGAAATAGGAGACCATTTCTTATTATGAATCCTTGATTTCCATCCCAGTAGCCTTTTGAGAACAAATTAAATACCCACCGAACCAAACAGAACAGCTTTGAGCAATTTGCTCAATAAACAGGGCCGTGGCACAGTGTAAAAATACAGTATATTAGTGACATTATGATGACAACTGAGGAATGGACAGGTAGTATAAGATACATTCTCACAAACACAATTTTATATTTCAAAATGAGTTCATCTGTACTGTTACTGTCTATTAATTCCATTGAAGCACCTACATTTTTTGTCCATGGATGTGGGTGGCAAGTAGAAGAGCATGGTCAGAGCAAGGAGAGATTTCTAAACCTCAATGTGGAAATTCTGCTTTTTCTTCCTATATCACATGCAGCTGCCCCAACTGCTTGCAATTTGTCCTGCACATTTGAGGTCGACTTCTGTGAGTGGGAACAGGCAGCCAATGATGATTTCGACTGGATAAGGCACAAGGGGGCAACACCCTCACCAGATACCGGCCCTTCCTATGACCACACGACAGGCGGTAGGAAAAAGAGCAAGTGCATGGCTTCAGTTGGGGAGCTCTTCCTGGAAAGAGGGCAAGCAGACTCTTCATATAGGAAATACAGGGCTTGTGTTTCCTGGGCTTGATTCAGAGTTTTTGGCGCAGCCAGGAATCTGTGTGGGGGTGGATGAAATGTGCAGAAGATGCATTGAGTGACTATTTCTATACTTTTCGGGGAAGAGGTTTCAGACAAGGCATATCCAGCTTCAGAAAAGATGACTTCAGTATAGGGTCCTTCTTTTGGGAGGCTTGTCTTTTCCTAAGTAGGACACCAGTGTAATCTCTGGAAAACCCTTCTGGGGACTGGAGATGGGAAATGAAGAAATAGTGTATTGTTAGTCTGACTCGCTGATTGGCCAGTGCTGTGTAGACATAATCCATTCTGAATAAGACAATGCTCAGCTTGGAGTATCACAGGGAAGGCTGCTTAATTGGTGTAAGCCAGAAATGGCACCTACACAAAAAAAAGAGAAAGGAGAATTTTTTTATTCCTTTGGGTCAATATATTTGACACTGGCACTCTTCTGATTCCAGATGGCTATTATATCTACCTGCAAGGGAATGAGAACAAAGAAAGTGATGTAGCCCGCTTGGTCAGTCCAATATGCAATTCAGAAGGACCGCACTGCTTCCGCTTCTGGTATCACATGTACGGAGTGGCTGAAACAATGGCCCTGCGAGTGTATGTAGTTCACAACGAAACATCAGTCCTGGAATGGAAAGAGACTGGAAATCACGGGGACAGATGGAACTTGGGACAAGTCACAGTGCAAAGCACAGGAAACATGAAGGTAGGGCAGGGCATCCTCATGGCCCTCTGAGATGGATCATACAGTGAAATGGTGATCTCCGTGTATGACTGCAGCTAAATCTGGAAATCAATTCTCCCTAGATTATCCTAGAGGGTATGAGAGGTGAAGATTTCCGGAGTGATATAGCATTGGATGATCTGTCCATC
>NW_010581977.1:42988-53975 GCF_000705375.1 Tinamus guttatus | reverse complement strand
GTGATTGCTGGGATTACGGACTAACAGTGGCACTACGCTAGCCTAGGAGAATAAATGTGAATTAGATACCGTCCTTACAGGCATAATTGCTGCCACCTAGATAATCTAGAAAGCTCAGAAAAAGGGCTTTGTTTGACTGCAGATCTAGGAACTCATCTGATAGCAACCTAAAATAGCCTGCTGGTTAGCATGTGAAAAATCTGTGTTAGCAGCTAATGTAAAATACATCCGGCTCATTGCTGGCATCCACCGATTCTGGAAGACTGCTGCTACACACTGAAGCGACATATGAATAGCAGAAGCAACCTGACCATCTCCCAGTGAGTTCAGAGTGCCATGATGGTGCCAGAAGGGCTTTTCACTGCAGCCAGAGCGAGGCCTGACCGCCTGCAGCAGAAGGCTGGGGCCTTACACCACCTGCACTGGTGCTGCCAGTTGCTACTTGGAACTGATTCGGGCAGCAGGGGAGTTAAACACACCTTCCCTGCGGCCAAAACACCTCAATTCTAGCATCCTGGTCTAACAGCTTCTCATTTCCTCAGGACCTATGATTTCTGGGCTGATGAGGCAACAGTTCTGGCCCACTGTAAAGAATATTTTCTATGCAATTAACTTAAAGCTATAAAAATGTATTTTGGAAGTCATGGCACATTCAATAGTTTGTTTTGGATGACTTGAAATTCAAGCCAATTAAGGTATGAAACTGGATGGACCTCAATCTGGGAAGTTTGGTGCTTCTTACACTGATTATACTGCTTAAATTAAAAAGGAGCCAATGCTTAAGTGTAGGATTTACAATGAGACAGAAACAGCAGCACTTCTGAATGACACATGAGGGTAGCTACTCAGACACTTAAACTGCCCTTAGTTGATCATACTTAATTATGGACCACATACAGCACAATGAGACCGTATTCTTCACTGAAGACTGCAAAACTGTATTCTAGGGAGAGCTCACACATATCTGCAGGTTACGGGGACGGGAGAAGGTTCCAATGTTTATACCATCCAGCATAAATTCTGGATGCTGTAAATATTGGAAACCAGGGAAACGGCTGAATGTATCCACTTAGGGCAAGCCGAGGGCTCTCTGAAGGTGGGGAGGAACAGGGAGAACGTTGTACTCACTTCTGTGTTCTGCCCCCTTCAAGAGGCTACCCCATCACCTCTTGTGATAGCAGTCTAAATTTGAAGGCAAAGGGCCCGCAGGAGGTGCTAAGTGACATAGGCCAAGACTTCTGGCGTCAAAATGATTAACCAGAGCCAAAAGACAAGTTGTCTGGAAGGCTCCCTTCCAATGGGAGATTAACCCTAGCAAATCACATCAGTGCCAAATGCTACACTTGCTTACCAACAAGTCAGGCCTACAGAAAAGGTAAAGGAAGGGAAAGAAAGATGTGGCCGTGATACCCTTAAACCACCAGTATCATTTCCAAAAACTAAGCCAAGGTCTCGCCTTATGTCAAAGATTTTTATTTGACCTACGCTGATAAAAGATGATGTGAAGGAAAAACTTTGTGCGTTCAGATTGGTGAGCAAGGAGCTCTCATACTCGGCGGCAGCCCAGAGAAGCCAGGCTCAGTGGCCTGTAGCCCTTTCACAGCAGCTCTGCAGCGTTTCAGCATCTCTGGGGATGCTTTTGCATGTTTCAGCATGGGCCAGAAGTGGGACAGAAGGAAAATGACAGGAACAAGACCTTCAGAGGCCACTGTTCTCTACAAATATCACAAAATTTATCTGACTGAAGCCTTTCTTTCCAAACATGAAATAGGAAAACATTGTAGATTGTTTTGTAAAAGTTAATAAAAAATACAAGTAAATTTGAATTTAAAACTGCTAGGTAAAGCTGTGCTGGCCTCTGTAGTAGACTATCCTATTCTGGCAAGGCTCTAACCATAATCTAGCAAGCTCTCAACCCTTAACTGGGATATCGTGTCTCAGTATCATAAATAACTTTTATATTGCTATAAATTATACAAGTACTGTAAAGATTTGGCACCGAAAAAAAGAAGTTGAACTATGTCTTAAAAAGACATTAAAAGATTATTTTCAGCATAAAGTGACAAGTAACTTACCTAACAACTCTGGTTCTCATGGTGGTGTTGGCAGGCCACTTGTTTTGAACAGACTTCTGCAAGCACCCATAAATATACCTCAACGTTCTGTAAAAATTATAGCTAGTCAGGCTTTCCATTAAACTTTGCAGAATCAAAAACAAACAAACAACATAAAAAAACCCAAAAGACTCCCACAAACAACAACGTCAGAAACAATCTAGTCTGATCTCGTGCTTGATGAGCATCACCAACACTTGGGCTTATAATTTAGACATGAATTGAAAATTAAAGATCTGCTGAGACACTTGATTTACAAATGGCAAAGGAAGTTTTCCCTCAATACACTTCTTTTGGCAGATAAGCTCACATAATTATTCAGATGCACATTAAATGTTTTATAACCATATGTTTCATTTTAAAAAAGGACAAGATGCTTTGGTCTTTTAATTTAACCTTTTAACTGAATGATTTTTTTTTAATACATAAAGAGGTCGTGTTTAAAATCAAATGAGTAATCAGAGAAAGTATGTTACTCCATCAGAAAGTGGGAGTAGTGGTGCAATGGTAACTAATGGCTAACTTTGCTCCATCACCAACATAAGAGATTTCTGTGATACTCTGCCATTCCTAATTTTAGAATTTTGTTTACATTAAAAACTAACAAAATAGTAAAAGAAAACTGTTAGTACTATGCAGTTTTTATTATATGGTTCAAGCCTAAACTATGAAACTAGATTTTAGGAAAAAATAACCAAGAAGGTGCAATGGGAATTTTCACATACAAACAACAGAAGAGTGCATACTTACGAAGGCAGTATCTCTGCAGCCATGAATATTTTCTCCACCAATTCTGACAGTATACTGAGTAGATGGGCCAAATTAGCGTTTACATCTTCATTTTTTTCCAACTTGGAGGGATTTAACTAAAGCCAAAAGGGGGAAGAAAAAAAAAAAGTAGAAAAGTTTCTTCTAAATTACTATATCAGTAACTGGATAACATGACACCCTGAATACTATTTCAAGGTAAATGAATCCTCTGCTGCTGTACAAGTCATGGACTTGTAGAGAATTTAAACATCTGCTTCAATGTCCAGCCAGGAAACTAACGTGAACAAGCAGTGTTTATGTTTTAGTATACTATGCATAGCTTTTAGTTGCACAGACATTTAACACTGTTCATCTACATAACCTTGTCATATCTTTAAATCCCATCTTCTGAGTATCCCTATTCTTTTTGCAATTAAGTTGGAGTGAAATAGAGAAGTTAAAGAGGGTTGGTTCAAGAAAGAAGACAGAATCAATAACAAGCAATTAATCATGTCATGGAGCTATAAATTAAAATCAACTTCAGACAGTGATTTCTATTACATCCAGAGTTTACCAGAGCTATTTAGGTTAGGCTATTCAGTACATGCCACAGAACATCACTGAATTGCTAAAGAATAAATACACAATTTAAAGAAGTGCGAGTTAAAAACATTTTAAAAGTGCTACCATGAAAAGCACTACTGTATTGTGCAAGTCAACATCTAGAAAAAAATACCCTAAAAAAAAAATACCCTAATGAGTCCAGTTCTTGTATTTCTCAAATAAATAAAGTTTAGGTCTGAAAGATTATCAAGTGCCTCTAGAGCTAGTATTTAATGTAAACATTAAACATCACCATCACCAGTATAAAAAACAAACAAAAATCCCACTGTTTTAACAAAGTGTTTAAAAGCCTGGTTTAAATTATCAAATTTATCACCTCACAGGACTGCTTGCTCTCCATTATCTTCAATATAGAGTCTTTCAGTGCATGGTGAACAAAACGTGTCGCTGTGGCTTTCATATACTGCTCCATAAGCGTACTGGCTAAAGTGGTGGCACGAAACAAGGTAGTAGCTTCATCTGAAAATGAAGGTAAAAAAAACAAAAGTTAAGAAAAGAAAATAAGCAAAGGCAGAGTAAAAAAAAATGCTGTGCTTGCAATTTCATATATGTGTAACTGCGGGGACAGAAGAGAATAAAAAGAAAACACTAGAGCATGCACACCGTCCTCTCCCCCCCAATTTCAGCAAACTGAATTTAAGGTTAGAATAATTAGTCCAGTACCTTCCATGCTTATTTCCCTGTCATTTAGTGTTCGTAGCAACAATGACTCAAGTTTTTCATGAAGAAAAATCTTCAATAAAATGCCTGCCAACAGTGTTCTGTCCTGTCCACAAACATGTGATAAGGCATAGACTACATGTAGCTCTTTTTGGAGTACAAGCTGAAAGACAAACAGAACTTCATGATGTTCAGAAACTTTTACTGTGTCATAGCTGTGGAAAAAACTGCTATCATACAACTGTGATATCTATATGTCACTACAGGAAGTGCTTTAAGAGCTCAACCAGAGCTGCTGAAGTCTGTCTAAAGCAGATAAAAATGAATTATTCTGACAGATAAACTAAGGAAAGTTCAACAACTCAATACCTCTTTAAACTCACTGTACTCCTCTTCTGGCATGATCCTCTCCATAGAATATCGTGCTCGAACACGCAAAGATCCTGCCTCGATACCCTTTAATGGCACATGGGAACTGAGCTGGAACCACTCATCTGTCGCATGTCCTTTCTGTAATCGACTCAGCTGGCATCGCATAAACACTTAAAGAAAAAAGGCATTGTTTGCATCACTTATTTCCAGCAAAACAGAACTAGTATTGAATAGAAGCATTTTTTTGCATGTCATCTTGTTTCACTAAGAATATTAATAAAACAAACAACCCTCCTCCCCCTAAGATTTATGCTGTTAATATATTAAAATATAATCATTTTAATGGTTTAACAGACTCTCATAAAGCCAATCTTAAATGTAAAATATTTTGTAAATAAAGGATACATATACATTTGAAAACAGCACACACATGTTAACATAACTCTTTGCAACCTCCTAGTATCACAAAAATCACAGACTGGTTGAGGTTGGAAGGGACTTCTAGAGACCATCTAGTTCAAACCCCCTGCTCAAGCAGAGACACCTAGAGCATGTGGCACAGGACTGTGTTCAGAAGACTTTTGAATATCTCGAAAGATGGAGATTCTATAACCTTTCAGTGATGGACAGTGAGCTGTCTGCCTAGGTAATGATAATCAGCTCAAGAGCAGCAAAATCATTAATTCACCTTTTAGTGGTGTTGGCATCTTCAAGTTCCCAAACTCGCCCCTATGGCCACAACAGAAAGTCTGGTCTAAGAGGTGAGGAGCGAGCTGCTGCCAGCTCCTCACTGACCATTCCCAGCAAGCCCCCTCTCCTCACCAAGCTCCTCCGCACACAAAGAGCCCCGACACTTGCAGAGAACATTCGACCTATAAAATACCCGCAACTTCCTAAAAGGGAGCACAGAACCCCCTCCATGTTTCACATGTAGCATGTCAGACTGTTCGGACCTTTGCCTGTTCATCGAAATCTAAGTCGCTCACAATACATAAATCATCTCATTTTCACCCCACTTCTCTGCAAAGCCTGTATACGACATTGCCTTGCAGGAATTAACACCTGCTCTAGCAGACTTGCTACTGCATCAATTTTGGAGCATCTATTGGGACATCAAGTGCCCAATCAGACTGCGGAACCAAACACTACCACGTTTACAATGCACACTTAAAGACCTCCCAGGTGGACGTTTCATATTCTTTGAGCTGATCATTTGATATAAGGTTAGTCTCAGTCACTCGGTCAAAAATGAACTGAAGCAGTTCATCAGCTATCTGTCACAAGTGTGGATGAGGCTATCGCTTCTGGACAGATAAGCAATTCACTTTCCTAGGATATTTCTTCCCAGCATCAAAGCTCTCAAGCTCCCCTAACTCAAAGCATTTATTTCTTGCCTCGCCAGCGTATGCAAGGCACACATGTAGGGATGATTGAAAGTTTTTATTTTGATGGTTAATAATTCTGACCTGGAAATCAAAGTTGGTTCAAACTTGTGTTTTCCTCAGAGTGGAAACAACTCCAAATTTATGGTGAAAATCAATTTAACCACCCACCACCCCCCTCCAAAACATCTACCATTACTGATTCAGAATAAAAGCCCACCTCGATGCAAACAAAAGCAGAAACTGGTCAGCAGACAGGCACACTACAGCCTGCCCTCCCCACACACAGCTCTCAGAGAGGTTAGTGCAACCCCTCCTAGAAGGCGCTGCGACACGGAGCTGCCACCTCGCTGCTCGCAGGCTATTCCTCACAGGAGGGGCTGTGGCACCTGCCCTCTGCTCTTTGCAGCAGCGTCACATTTGTCACGAGCATTGGGGCCTCACAGGCTCCAGCCTGAGTTGCTACCAACTGTCCACGTCCACACTTGTCTAAGACTGCTCCCTACCTGCCCCTAAATGCGTTGAGCACGTGTTTGCAGGAAGATAGGTGAGGGAAGAAACCAAGTCTTAAGCCTGCCACAGGAGGCTTATTTTCCAGCGCCACTGGCAAAGGGGCAGCACAGCAACAGCTTTTTGTTGAGAGAAACATAGGCTAACATTTTGCTCTATGGACTTGCTTGCCTCTAAGTGCTTTGATTTTCTGCATGAGAGAATTTGAAGACAACCAACTACCCTGGTGCAAAACCAAACCAGAAACCCCTCCACAGCTGAGCCCCACATGGAGCTGCTCTGAGATACCAACTGGCTCCAAAGTCAGACAAAACCTCAGCATAGGAGTTTCTAGTAGCAGAAGTCTACTAATACATTCCTCATCTTCTAGGACTTTATTTTTAAGCCACATATATTTAAAATAAATGGATACACAAAAATCTGTTAGTAAAACAAAAAGAATGAAATAGATGCTATGCTGTTTAGTATCATTATTTCTGAATATCTAAAAAAAAAAAAATCAAAAAAATAATTGCAGAATGAATACTTAATAGGTAAACTTCAAAGTCAAAGACTTGTAAAAAGTTAGCCTTCATGATCATATTTTGGTATTTACTTTTGTGCATGATGATGAAAGAAATAAGCTGTGAAACCAGTACCAGATCAGTCTGCTTTACACAGTAGGAAAGCTGACTTAACCCACTACAGAGCGAGCTACATAGGAAAACAATGGCTGAAAAGGAGAATGCTTAGAAACTGATTCTTTTGCTTTTGCAGAGGCTGTTTAGGGCAACACTACTTCTCCAGGGCTTTGGCCTAAATAAGGAATTTTCTAGCTCTAAGTGCTAGAAGTATGAGAATAAGATCACAACTAAAACTGTAGAGTTGTTTGGTCTATCAGAACAGATGCATCTTTTTCCTCCTGCAAAAAACATAAAAAATTCTGTAGTTGCAGGAGGGGGCAAGAGTTTTAAAAAATGAATTAGGTTCTGCAAGAGCACTCAATATACATAGCAATTCTACTTTGCTCAAGGTTTCGCTACAAATCTCTTTTCTGAAAAATAAATATATAAGTCACCACTGAGGCAAACAGACTAGTAACACCACACATGCAATCTGAAAACAAGAGCAATAGGCAAGTACTATGCCGGGCTTTGGAACAGATGAGTCTGAACACACTGGAAAAGTCCTCCTAATAAATCTTAGGGGGGCCTGCACTGCAAGCAGAAGGAGAGGCAAGGGGCTGAAGTCATCAGAGAACAAATGCCACTGGAAACAAAGTACCTTGAATAAAAGAAAAAGCATAAAACCACATTTTGTGGGAAGAGAATTAAAACAGAAAAAAGAAAAACTGATGTCTAAAAGCTTAGAATCCGAGTTCATCAAACCAAGTCCCTTCTCTTCTAGAAAGCCAACAGATTTATACCTTGCTATTGCCTTATTATCTATCACCTTGATACTAATTTGCTGGAATAGAAACAAAAGAGCAACTGAAGAAGCTGTCTAGCTAGGAATTCCTGGGAACTTCTATAAAAGGCTGAAGGAAGCAAGACCTTTCCCAATCAAAGTAATACTGATGTAAAATCAGCTATATAAGGAATGTACAGAAATGAGATAAAACAGGAAAATCCAAAACAAAAACATACCAGTGGAAAAATTTTGCTCCAGGGACTGACAAGGTTCTCAAACTTTTCTGTGTATATGTGTTTAAATAGTCAAAGTACTACTTTCCTCCCTTCCTTTCAACAAGAAATGAGGCGGCAAAAATGAAAAAGACAAAAGAAATCCCAACACAGTCAGGTTTAAAGCAAATGAAAGAAGTTAACTTAGTAAAACCTTGCATTTTACAGAACAGCCCCTCTTCCTTCCCACTTTTCTTCATGCTGAGCATAGCCGCAGTATAACACAAAAGCTATTATAGAATAGAGCAAAGAAAGCCGTAACGGGGGAGGATTACTGTGCATTTGGTTACTCTAAATCATGCAGGCTCTCATTGTAAAAACACTAATGCAGAGTCAGAAACAGACATACAAAACATACTAATATGATGGTATGAAAGCTAAAATATATATATATATATATAGTACACTTAATTCTCCTGTGACTGTTTTTGACAAGAAGCATGACAATTGTGCAAAGTATCCATTGTTGCAATATATATGTTTTTGTACAGAAACATACTTACATATATCTGAATCTTTACTTTTCTTTGTTTTGTTACTTAGACTTATCTCAAATCTATTAATATCAGATGAAAGATCACTAGGAGAAAAGACAGAAAGCCTCAGTTAATATTATATTGTGCCAGCATTTAAAGTTATTTTCAAGTTATTCCAATCCTGAATTCTCACTATCAGCCAAAGACACTTGTACTAACAGAGACGCTTAGGTGCCTACAGAACATTCTGTCCAAGCACTTGTGGCCAGAAGGCAGCCAGCTGTATAACCACATATGCAGTACTTTTTAAAAGAATATGCAAAATATACTACACACTTAAGATATTTAAATGTAATCCAACTTTTAAGTGAAATTCAATAATTCAAGAAGATTAAGACTTACTCAAAGACAAATTCTTCTGACCACACAGGGTTCTGCCCTTCCCTGATATGTGTTTTTGCTACCTGGACACTGTTCAGGTAGATGTTACAATACGGATTAGTAAAATGCTTTACAGGGAGCGTATGAGCTTCTTCTACATGCAAAATAAGACTGCTGACCTAAAGAAAACACACAAGATTTATTTCTGTTTGCAAACGAATAAAACAAACAAAAAAGCCCAATAAAGGATTTTTTCCCCTTGTGGGAGCTTAATGTTAATGTAAAAATACCAAATACAAACTATAATTTCCTAACACAAGAAACAGCAACAAGGGTAACCTTGAGTAAACAAGGCAAATTAAGAGCAACTCAAATACAAATCTCTAGTATCATGTTTCTAATCACATCTTATTTTTATCCTTTACAATATTCATGAGACATTAGGAAATACACAGAAAACTCCACTAAAGTCACAGTCATCAGACTCAGATGTCCACGTCACAGACAAGTTAGAATTATGTACCTTGAGTTATATGGCTTAAGTCACATCTTAAATAAGAGCCATGGACTTCTCCAAACCCAATGAAATATTTGGTGCTTCCCTATCAGACTTTATAAAATCAGTACGCTACAATGTGTTTTGACACTGAAAAAAACATTCACCCATACTATGGATTCTCAAAACCACAGCACCTGGCAATTCAAAGTTTCCAGAAAATGAAGAGTGAATTCTCTGAAATCTTTTACTGCTTTAAATGTTTTAATAAGTGTTTTAAATAAATGTTTTAAATGGTCTAATACTGTACAAATTTGAAAATGACACATTCTTTAGAGCTCAATCTAACAGATATCTATCTACTGTTGGTACCAGCTAAAATGAAATTAGACAGTAAAGTATAGGAAATATACTTAATCAAGTCAATATTCTGTTTAAATTCAAATATGCAGGGCCATAAGTTACAAAGGGCAGCTCAAGAAACCCTTTATACATCTTTACATGAAAATTCATAGTAAAATTTCCTTAGCCTCCCCTAGAAGACAGCAAATGCCATAAAACCACTCTTCGCTAAATGTGGCTTCGCTTTTTTTCCTCCCACTGTAACGTGCAGAACATGCAAACACAAATTAATTGATCATAGCATCCACTGCTTTCTGTTCTTAAATTTAAGCCAAGTCTCCCTGAAAAGATAAACATGGAAGTTTCTTTTTGGTCTTTACACACTTTTACCTATTTTCATACCAAAATTTGGTTCTCCAGAAGCATTCAAATCTTTAATATATTCTGACCACATAATTATTCTGCGTTTCCTGAAGAACATCACATATTATTGCTTATTCTGTTTAATTAAAACAGCCACTTTCAATGTTCCTAGCATTCAAAGGTACCAGGGATTCTTGAAGCACTTTCCTGTTATTCTCTAATCATAAAAGACTTTGCCATTTATGACTGTGTCTGCTACCTCTGAGCGGCTCTTCTGGCCACAACACTACTCTTAGAAGCCTAAAATAATTAAAGCCACAGGCATGGTTCAACATGCACTTGACACTGAAAATAAATAGCTATACTTGTATCTTTGTTGCATGTAATGTAAGTCTGCCAAACCTTTTAAGTTTCCTATATGTGGTGAATTGTAAGAGATAAGACAGTACAAATACTAACTTGACTTTTTTTTTTTTTTTAAACTCAAAAGTGATCAAAAATACCTCACAAATACCTGCAGATTGCAAAGAAATTTTTTTTTCAGTTGGTTTAACAAGGGTTCTGCATTACTCAAAAAAAAAAGAAAAAAAGTACATGCAGGATTTAGCGTTGAAACAGAAACCCAGTCTCAGTATCATTTTGCAACAAGGAGACAAAACACTCTTCCCTTCTGCCCCCAAATGCACAATATTTATACAGCTTCACCTGACGTAGACGCTTATTTGATGTCCCTGGACTGTTTTTTCTTAAACTGCAGAACATCTGCAGAGCTTTCATCCAGTCCTAAGAGAGAAGCACACAGAACAGGATCAAAACAAGTTCAACAGAGCTTCTTTTATGGAAAAAAGAAAAAAAA
>NW_010581977.1:24216-42908 GCF_000705375.1 Tinamus guttatus | reverse complement strand
ACACAAAATGAAAAAAAAAAAAACCCAAAATCTAACCCCACCCCCCGCCCCCCACACACACACAACCAAACAACCTAGGTCACTTCTGAGAAGGTTAAAAATGTGTTGTGATCATTCTCTCCAGCATTTCTGCACTGCACTCAGATTTTACTGCATATACTTCAAATAAACAAACAAAAAAAAAACACATAACTTTAACAGTGAAACATTGAAAAGTGTATCCTGCACCCCCATTCTGTCTGCCTACAAATGCATAAAGTGGAATGCATAAAGTGGAATGCATAAAGTGGAATGCATAAAGTGGAATGCATAAAGTGGAATGCATAAAGTGGAATGCATAAAGTGGAATGCATAAAGTGGAATGCATAAAGTGGAATGCATAAAGTGGAATGCATAAAGTGGAATGCATAAAGTGGAATGCATAAAGTGGAATGCATAAAGTTCAGGCAAATGAACGTGCTGCCTAATATGAGGTCTTTGTCCATAGTTTTCCTCCAGATAGGCTGCTAATGGGCATTGCCAACTAGCAGGACCACCTCCAAAACAGCTGGGGACAAAAGAGCTTAGTGTGAGCCTTTAACTGTGAAAGATGCTTGATACACTTTGGCCTCATGCTTTTGCCCTACCCTCAAGTCTACTATTGCTCTTATAAACCACAAAAGCCATTTTTGGCTAAGGGTCAGTCTGCACAGCAACATTCTGCTCGCTGCTCTCAAAGGTCAACTGACCAATGTTGTTTAGAAAACCCGTTTCAACCTTATCCTTTACATTACCCTCTGCATTAGGGGAGACACAGCCTAAACCACAGCTAGTCTCAAGCAAACTACTTAGAGTAAGGACTGAACTTTCAAACCCTTCTGCAAGCAGAAGAACTGGAAAGCTCTCTGATGTGCTGTTTAATGAGCAGTGTGCTATAGCAGGCATAGGGATATTAGCATGAAGCTACACTTCACATTACTATGTTCAGAAATGCTTTGTATAGACCTCAAAGCTGAGGCTTATTCAACACAGGACAGGATATTCTACCTAATAGACTTTTTTTTTCCCCTCCAATTTTAAAACACAAGACATTGCACATGTAAGAAAAAAAAACGAAGCCTTCATTCATGGGAGTGGATATTAATATATAATGACTAGAATACCGCACATCTGCTTCTCAAATATAGCACGCTAACATTTGCATGACATGTGCCACTGCACTGTTCTGATGTCATTTCAGTGACTTTTGTAATTTTTTAGCAGTTCTACAGGAGAATTTGTGCATCCCCGTATATGCAATTTGAAGTGTACATTAAATTTACACATGATCATTTGAATAGCAGTGTACAAGTACTCACAACAACTTTTGTTTCTTTTAAAGAAAACCGAATACAAAGCTTAATTTCTGATGCAATGGGTGCATTTCAGAACATGGACTGCTGGAACAACTTGATGACTCAGTACACTGTCACATCCAACATATGCTCTCCTGGTAGCAGGAGACTTTTAGAAAAAAATCAAACTCCAATGCTGTAATTTTTAATCAAACATAACTACTATACAGCTAAAACTAAATGATAAAGAAAACCCTCCCTGCTGTGCAAGATCGAGGCCAAAGCCTATATACAATAATGCTTTATGCGCAGGACAATAATTTTAAAAGCCAGTTGCTCAGTATGCTTTGATCACTGGACATACCTATATTAGCATTTTAGTTCAGACCAGTAATACGCTCCTGAAGCGAAACCTCCAACCACTTGCACTTACCATGCTCCAGTTTGCATCATGGAAAAGCCTTGGAGTACAAATAATTTGGGGAGATTAATGCTCTTCAGATATATTTAGGAAGGCTAACAGAACTTTAGTGTGTATGACCAGACTAGATCTTGTTCCAAGTATAACCCTAAGGCACATGGAGCCTAAGTGCTGGTTTCTCAGCACCAGCTGTTTTCTTTACAAATCTGTTACTACTGTATAGTAATACTTGCTAATGTAAACACAGCCAGGATTTCTTTGTGAGAAAAAGATTAAAATATATATATATATATATATATATATATAGACACATATCGACAAACATCTTCACCTGTTGATCTCTGACAAAACAAAGTTCAAACCTATACAGCTGCTATTTGACTGTAAGAAAGTGTAACATCATCATACATAGAAACAGGAAAAATTGTCAGGTGTTTCAAAAGTGCATTTTGGTTTGAAAAATTATGTAATTTCATTTTATGCAATAAAAACTATGCTGTACTTTAGTATAACTATTAGTATAACTAGCATGTTCTAGAATCCTTAAGCTTCTTGAACAGTCTGTACTGAATATGCACGTATTGCTGACTTTAGGTCAGGGCAAAGCAAATCGTCTCGTAAGTAAAAGAGCTGCTAACATAGAGTGTTCCCATGCACGCTTCAAAGATGCACAGTGTGTCCAACATTAGTTCTCAAGCAACTAATCATACATTCTGAATTTCTTCTTTTAGGACTCAAGGAAGCTGTATTAACATATTATGTTAATTAACATTAACATAATAATTATTTTGCAGCTCTCTCAACTAGTGAGATATGTACAGGATCACGTACTAATCATCAAATGTATGCGATAGAAATTTCTACAGCCTTAAATGCAGTTACAGCATTGAAAATTAAAAGTCACCATCCTACCTGCCAAACAAGCTGTCGTGTACTCCATATACAGAACACACACTAAGGTCTATTAATCCTTTGGGTTTTGTGGCTCGTTTTTCACTTTCAAAATAAATAAGCTGGGCATCATTTCCCTCTAATATAAAGTACAAGTTTTTCCACCTCTTTCCTTTGAGTAAAATAAGTTACAATAATTTTTTTTTTTTTTTTTTTTACAAAACGCAGAGTCTAAGTGAAAAAAAAGGTGGCAGCAAGGTTTTTGTCAAATTATAAACAAAAGAATGGTGTACAGTTAAATATACTCAAGTGATAACATTAGTATATGTTCTCCATTCTACACAACAAGTAGCTAAAAAGTAGACCCTTTTCACAGCTTCAGATAGTTTTATAACATTTTCACAGATTCCAACAGGATTCCTGGTCAGTTCAGTTCCCATCCATGGGAAAAGCGCCTATACAACACCAGTACATTTTTGGAAACTGATCCAATTTGTGGCACCCCGTAAAAATGGACTCTTGACATGTGAAAACTATTCCTAAACTCCTATCGGCTCACCAGCACACAACCAATTGTACCAAAATATCTTAAAAACAGTACAACTGAAGAATAGAAATGGGAATACATTAAATGCAATCTTGGATCAGAATCATGTCCCAAATCTACCTATATCCAAGAATTCAGCCCTTCAGACAAAAATGTGAAAAGTGGCATTTTAATTACTGGGGATTTAAATTCAAGCTTTGCTGGAAGACATATTATATGTAAAACATGGATTTATCTATTGACTAAACCATAAGGCCCTCCAAATTAAAACAGATGTGAAACTTTCTGTAACTAATTCATACTTAAACCACAATAACCTCTTAGAAAAATATTTGGCCTTAATTTTAAACTTTTATGATCACAAATCCACGATAACCCTCAATACACATGCATTAGTACTGTTTTGAAAAGACAATTTTAACATGCTGTTAAAATACTTGCTCTACTAACTGGCACAGTGATTTTATTGAATCCCTCCGCACGTGCTCAGTGCTCCTGTTTGTACGTTTAAAACATGTTTTTATCGTCTCGAGCTAAAGGCCTGAAGTTCATTCTCAGCCGATTCCTTACTCGGCCACATCCCTCCCCATCTTGGGATTAGCACTCCCAACAGGAGAGACTCTTCTCTTGATCTATTCAGAGCTTTTATTTCCTTTGAATGTATCTTTTGCACTTGGATATATTTAAAAAATTGCTTACCCTTCTTTCTCAGTTTTACTTGCTATTCAGACCACTATCTGTAACCTATCCTCTTAGCTATGGTAGTTGTCACCTGCAAAGACTTTATTACAGTTTTTCCTACTTCCATTAAAGGTGATTAAAAATCAACGCAACCAAAACAAGTGACATTTGAACTAGCTTTCTCAGAAATCCAAAAACTTGCTCAATAATAATTCTTAAGGGATACATGGAGATCTGTCAAGCAGTCAGTTTTTAATCCGTTTATTTTATGTTACATTGACTCTTAACAGTCCTAGTGCATTTTTGAAGGTTTTGCCTCTGTATCTGGCAGTCCATAACAACATTTTAAATTAATTATTTGGCTAACTTGGAATAAAAAAATTAAACAAGCTTTGATCACCAATGAATGCACTGACGCATTCTAGCTCTCTTAACGAAATCTATCAGCTAAAATTGAATGAGTTCCATATTAAATATGACTTTCTTGAAAATACACTCAATTTAATGAGTCTGAATGTCACTTGTTTTTGGGCTGCTCGCAGATTTTTTTCTCAAGAACTGACAATCAGCAATTTTGCATTGTGTGTGGTTTTATGTATTATGCCTTTCGACTAATATACTAATATACCCCCCCTTTTATTTTTAAGCTTTCTCTAACCTTTCAACTTTAACTTCAATTTTGTCCTTTCTAACAGCAACACTATATTAAGCCCACTGCATAACTTTGGAGGACTATTTCAAAGTACTAAACAGAACTCACTTTTCTTTAGAAGATAACCTTTTTTGACAATATTTTTATAAAATGCATCCTTTGTTTTGCGACGAATTGTATTGTAGATTTCTCTTCCATCCACTGTATCATTAAACACTTGTTCTTGATGCTGGTAAACAAGGAAGAAATCAACATCTTTTAAGGTCAGAAATTGCTGTGAAACAATTGCACACAACCAAGCTGCAACCAAAATCATTTTATTGAATACTACTGCTCTCCACTACTGTTCTCTCACGTGTTTTAATAAAACAATATAATTTTTAATACCAAATGTAATATAGATGATTTCTTGTGTAATGATTAGATCAAATCATGATATGAGAAGAAAAAAAAGTTTTAAATACAGACCAACCTTTACAAAGCAGTATCTGAGTCTTTTATCATTAAAAAAGCAGAATGTTTTACAGTTGTTTTACTAAGTTTTATACAAATCTTTGAAGTTTACCTAGTTCCTAACAGTCTCCTACCAAAGCTTTTGGGACTCACTAACTACAGTTAACTCTGGAGTAACAAGATCATCACAAGTAAAATTGAACAGTTCACAAACACGGCTGCACAAGCCCTCACTGATCACATGAGCACTCATTCGTCCACATGAAGAGCATTCTAACAAGAGATAACAAGAGAATGCAGAAACAGGAAAAAGAAAACGGACAAATTCACACAGAAAGCCAAGATTTGAAAACATAAATATTAACTAAGAACAGTCAAAAGTCAAGCCAAGTTTGACTGTACCGAGTATGCTGATCAGCAAAAGTTCTTTAGCCATAAGAAAACATGAAAAAGCAAGACTGTCAAGCAGGGAGAAGAGTATTGAGATGAAGAGTGATATATGCACAGGCTCCATACTAAATATTCTATTTTGCTTCCCTCCCATATTCCCTTTCCCCAATGACACAGACAAGATGAAAAACACTGCGGTAACAGAAATTACAGCACCCAAACTAGAAGCAATATGGAAAAAAAAAAAAAAAAAAAAAACACACACCATACAACACGGATGTTATTCATAACCTAATATGAGAGAAAAAGTATATAACACACCAAAACTAGTGACAGTTTTTAAAGTATATTTCAAATTAGATACAGTAATGTACAGAGTGAGGGCAGCGGGTGCACTGACATTAAAGAAAAGTAAATGAGAAGCAGTAAACCCATTACACTGACCCTGATAATACCCAAGACCTATTTTTTTTTTCTCCAGAAACACAAGATGTGGCAGAATGTGGAAGGAAGGTAAAATGCATCCCAACTACTGTTTTTTTTTTTTAAACAAATGAAAAAGTCAAGAATATAAGTAACTAAAAGAGAATTTGATGCAGTTAAGTCACACACAAAAACAAATCAACACATCAAGGCATGTAAAATTAGTAATACAGAAACTGTAAGTGGATATGCAAAAAGCCAAAATGAAGATTATGATTGTCATGATGCAAGAGGAATAAGGGATCACGAGGACGGTACCAGTGAAGCTTTTCAACAATTAATCTTGGGATTCACTTTTCCTCTCAACCACAGAGCACCAGACAACTGGGAAGCAGTGATAACACAGGCCATTTGGCAATAGAGGAAAGAGCTGAATAGTAAGACTTAAATCTACCAGCACAAACATTGCACCTGCTAACACTTACCAGTACAAAGCTGGGGATGAGAAACTTGAATGGCTGAGTCATTCACAGAATGACTAAGTTATTCGTATAATGTGGCTATGGTAATAACACAGATGATTTTCCAGAATACATCTGGCAAGTATTTCCCACAGAAATGGAATTACTAATAACATGGGACACCAGCTGTTCTGATCCATCACATTCAAGAAACATGAACTTGAACTGGAATTAGTGGCAGCAGCACAAATACACCCACATTATGAAAGGAAAAATGGAAAACAAAACCACAACACCTTGGTATGCTCAGCTTAGTGAGCTCAGGGAGAATACAAATGCTCTTATATTAATGCAGCTAAGGGGAAGCCAAAAGCTGTCGTTCCAATTGTAACTAAGAGTATGAGTTGACAATGAATATTTAGGCTGGAAATCAAAACCAAGCTTCTAACCATCAAACAGGAAATCTTGGGAATAGAGAGGGAAGAAGATACAGACGTAATTTAGAACAAGCTGAAAGCTCATGGAAGAGACAGGTGATGTGGCTACCTTATTGCTGGTGGTCTCTTAAGATCAACCTAAGTTCCAGAACAAGTCCAGACCATGCCTGGCAATCCTAGCCCTGCTGATCAACCCAGAAGCTTTTCTGAGCATAAAGGTTTCCTTTGGCAAGGGCAATGCTGCCCACAAACACAAGAATGAAGAGGGGGGAAGGCTGGCCTAACATGGCATGGGATTAGGGCAGAGCATGGTGCAGTCAGGGATGAGATGCTAAGGCACCGACAGAGCTCACCATGTCTCCCACTGACTGCGAGCTGGCCCTTCATGAGTGAATGTGTGTGTGAAGATGTACGCACAAACTGAAAAAAAAAAAAAATGGAGACTGGATGAAAGCTGTTGAATTGTAACTGATCTCTGCTGTCATCTAGCTCCTACATTGTAAATACATCTGATGACAGTTCAGTCAATATCTTCAAAGAGTCTTACCTGCATTGAAACAGGATCTTTAAGGTAATATCCTTCAACAATCTGTTCTTTTCTATAGTGTTCAATGATGTCAGCAATACTGTTAAAGTTAAAAAATAAATAAATAAATAAATAAAAATTGACTATTTTTTTCATTGGCAGAGAAATTTGCTTTTCCTTGCAATCACATAGCTTCCTCTCAGATTCGTGGCAAAAAGCACATGTCAAACTTCATAACTTTATTTGTAGTAATTGGAACTTACTAATACACTGAGATCAAGAATATTTACAAAACTGTACTCATAACATCCATTCTAAACTCTGCAGAGTATTTTAATTAATTGCTTAAAATGCCATATGAGGACACGGCATTTTCCTCATTCAAGTAATACACACACATTCCCAGCTCTCCAAACAGGCTGAAAATTGCTGTTTTAGTGGCAATAATTTCCTAAGTCCTAGTGAAACCAGGGAAGGGGAATGTGAGACACTTCGCTGTGCAAAGTAATTTTCTTTTTCTAGGAGTATAGGAGTGGGAAATGGTACGTAACAGATTATACTTCAAAATCACTGAGCTATCATGTTAAATGAAAATCTCTATCAATAGCACTCCTCTACATGGAAGCTTGCATTCTAATTACCAAAATCTGATAGAAATTGCATTTTGAAGGATCAGGAGAGAAATAGTGATAGATAAAACTAAAATTCAACATATCTTTGAGCTGCTCCAACTTATTTTTGCAGTTACTGAAAGTTACATTGTAATAAAGAACTGCAACATGAACATCAACTTAGATAAATCACATATACAATATCAACCTGAAAATAAAGAACCAAGTAATTAAGTAGAAAAAATATATACTATAGTTGCTTGTTGCAAAAATACTGTTAGCTGTATGTGCAAATACAATCAACAAGGCAGGCAAAGAAATCTTTGGCCCACTACAATTCAACACAATTGTATCCATCACAGGAAAAATACATGAATATTGTATGATAATGAAGACAAGTAAAGCAATAGAAAGTCATCTTTGTTAGATCTCATCAATCTTATTCATCTATAGCTATGAAATAGTGTATGCTTAATAAAACAATTATTCTTTCCATAAAAAGTGTAAAGCTTGTAAAATGACTTGAACTTCTCCTTCACTATGACTAAAATCAATCATTTATTTCAATTTTTATTGAGATACAATATTACAAGACATTTTCTGCATGAAAATGCAAAACTTATCACACTGCATAATATATTGATTCTGTCATTGTATTTTGTGTTGAACAGCCAAGAAGCCAACAGCTTCTTATGAGGACAGTCAATAATAAGGCAGATTTATATGATTTTTCAAGTTCCTCAGTTCAAGAATATCTTGTTTGTCAGTGTCTCCTCCCCCGTCTTAGTTATAAATAGCAGGAGTCATCCCCCAACATAAGAAACAATTGTCTAATTTCTTCCAGTTTCATAAAATGAGCTGACAAGTAAGCTGAGTTACAATTCTACGGCTTGGCTCTTTAGACCTCTCTGAAGTGAGCTCACTTCAAATGGTCAGGGTAATTACTTTACCACTGAAGCAACCCAAATGGCACTGAAGCAACCCAACCAGACATTGCAAACACAGAGGAACACAGTATTTTCAGAAAAATACACTAGAGAAAGTGAATTTACAAGTCATAAAAGTTGCCTAAACATGTAAAATGTACAACACAAGATTAGAATGACCACAAAGGGAAGGAAGGATCATAACCATTTTTAGTGTCTGACCGTAACAGCAATAACAACAAAAGAATTCAACTTGCACCAAATGCATCCAGGAAGGTATATACAAATACAAATTAAAAGGAAGAAAAAAAAATAAAGAGTTAAGTTTAGTTTGATTTACAGAAATAAAGATGAATCTCAATACCACATTACAGTTAATTCAGTAATTGTAAAGTGTTTAGCATAGGACTTATTAGGCTCCCTAGGTCTAGGCTATTCAGATACTTTTAAAAGTACCACATCGCCATGAGCTGTATCAGCTCTTTAAATCTCAGTGGGTGATTTAAAAGGTGCAAAATGCAGAACTAAACGACAACATTCTAGATATTGTTAAAGAAAAAGAACTAACGTATTAAGACAGGTTGTTGTTCAGCCTATCAAAACATGGATCTATCAAATCCATGTTTTTAAATTAACATAACCTGAAACCTTGTTCACTGTATGAGCTGTTGGGTAAACTTTTCTCTTTCTCTCTCTGTTAAATATATATATATATATATATATTCATCATCTTTCACATGGAATCACCGGATTGAAAACAAGAAAAATAAGAGTGCAATCAACCCCCTCCCCCATGGAACCAAATAATACAGGAATCTGGAATATTTATGGAGGCTGGATTTGGGAAAAGATGCAGAGAGGAGAAAGGGGCTGAAGAAATATACTTTTCCCATTATGTTTTTCCTACTGCACTTTTTAAAATCAGAATTAAAAAAATTAATATGTTATCTTACACTAATATATATATATACACATGCACATATGCGCAGGTGTTATTCATGGAATCACAGAATGGATGACTGAGTCAAGTTCTGAAGGATGGAGACTGTAGACAAGCTATTCCAGGGTAAAATCACCCTTACAGTAGAAGTTTTCTTATTTTTAAAATCTAAATTCCCATATTTCAGTTCGTGCCTATCACCTCACTAGGCACCACCAAGCATCACCTTGGCTTCCTCCCTTCCAACACTTACAGCAATAAGATCCTGTCTGCTCCTGCTCTTCTCCAGGCTGAAGAGCCCCAGTGTTCCCAGTCTCTCCTCCTATGAAGAATGCTCCAGTCCCTGAATCTTTGTGGCTACTTGCAGGAAGCCCACAGCACCCAGCCCAGGCATTCCCAAGCACTCTCCCATCCAAAGACCCTTCTAAGCTTTTAAGATTAGATGAGATCAGGCATGTTCAGAATGGTATAACCAGGGGTAACTGCAATAGGCAATTGGAGATTTTCTGTTTGAGTTTTCATGATATGCAGTTAGTAAGTTTACCACCAAGAAATGACTGCCATTTTTCTCTCCCATTAAAATGCAGTAATTACTTCAGTAGTCACATTTCTATGTTCTCCAAGGAATAAGCAAAGTTCACCTGAACTACATGATTTAGTGAAGTCTGGGGGAAAACCCTATTTCACTCTAGAACCAAATTCCCCCATCTGTATGCTATACACCAAGACCTTCCTGTCAAACTACAGATTGACTATTTTGCAGAGCTGAAATAATGAAGTTGACCCTTGTATGACAGATTGTAAGTACAGGCTCTCCGCTACATTGATCAATAGAAGTTGTGAGCAATTTGGTGGGAGAACATGTGAAGGGGAAAGACTAACGGACGGAGCAGTCTTCCCGAGGCTTCACAGGATTCTGCTGCATTACCAAGGTCTGTGAAACAGCCAGGCACTACTACTCCACAGCCCCCCAGAGCACCTAGGGCCTGCTTTTGGGGAATGGGCAGGGACAAGCTGCTGCTTATGGAGGTTATGGAACTCTCAAGTGCCATGCCAGGATATTCCAAGTCCTGAGAAATGGCACCAGCATGTTCCATTTTAAGCTTCCTTACTACTCTTCAGCCATGGAAAAATCTTGGTCTATAGTTTATTAGAAGTAGAACCATAATCAAAATTTTGCATTTAAAGAACAGATTTGCTTTATTTTTAGTATTTTTATACCTATTACTTACGTACCCAAAATTTAAAAAAAAACCAAAAAAAAAAAAAAAAAAAAAAACCACCTACTACAAAGAATAATTAAAAAACCTATTCTAATGGGTCTTAGTAACCAATACTAAAGGTGATACCTTGAAAACATTTATTGAAACAGCCTACAAAAAAAAAAAAAGTTCAGAGTTCTGATAATGGAAACTGTCAGATGCATTTAAACAAGCAATAGCACTCTCTCATTCTGAAGTTTTTCAGCATGAAGAGAAATTCTACATTTTTAGATAAGCCATAAAGAAACACAGACGTTCTCTCTGCCCCAATAAATACCCGTAAGTCATTCGAATATCTTGCATAAATTCATACTTCCTATGTCTCTGCTCTGGATGCAACGCCCCATTTGATTTTTTTTTTTAGCCATTTTCCATTGTTCCATACAATAATCCACATTAGTTGTCATAGTTAAAAAAACTTTCTTCTTCCAGTGTACACAAGAAATGAATATTTGAATTCACAAGAACTTTATCAACTTGATCCAGTAAATGTTAACTTAAATAGAATTTCAACCTAGAAGCAGATTCGCAGTTCCCTGAAACATATGTATGCACTAGAAATTTTTCAAAAGTAAATAGATTCTCTTTCACTACATTGAGAGAGAATAATAAACAGGTGTATTTTGCATGTATGTGGTGTGTGTGTGTGTGTATACATATATATGTTATATTTATATAAAAATAGGATTCACAAGACAGCTGTGCACCTGATCAACTGAAGATATCACAAAACAGTCTTATCTTTATGGCATTTATAAGCTCTTACCAAATCATTGCAAGTTAAGTGCCAGAATATTCAAAAACCACAGTAAGCATTTCATAACTCAGTGGTGCTTAACTTTATAATCTTGTTTTCTATTCATATAAAAAAATCTTGGGATAAATGTACTTTCATATACACACTTCAAGGATAGTATTTAAAAACTTCAGCATTCAGAAAAAGTTTCTGTAAGCAATAGCTAACTGGGCACAGTAACTTTCTAAAGGTACACTATCTAATGTTACAAAGCCATTTGGGATTAAGACTTCCACTAGATCTGCTAGTCAGTTTGACACCATCTGAGAAGGGTGGTTTTAGCCTATCATCCTCCTAACGTCAGGAACTAGAGAATGGCCAAAGCAGCATTTATCTTCCTGAAAGGCTGACACTGCAGCTAGCTTGATTTTCAGTGGGGATGCCTGGAGGCCAGACTGGTTCAAGCAGAAGGCACTAGAGCAGCCTGTGCAGGGACAGGCCTAAGTTCATAAGGTTCCAATTGCTTTGGCTCACACCATTACCCACTTGAAGATGTATGACCATCCACTGAACTTCTTGGCTAGGAGACCTTGGTACTTTCTCAGGAACAAGGGCTCCTGCATCTCTAAGCACTCAGAAGCCAAGCTGGAAGTGAGCAAAACTGTCTACTGGGATGAAGACACGACCTGGTTCTACATGAACAAATCTGGAAATTTTCTGATTTTCTGTGACCCGCAATGGCCTCCATTAAAAGGGGGAGAGGAGTTTTCATTACTAAGAAATCTCAAATCTATGACACACTAAAAAGAGGATCATTAAGGATGGGATTGCACCAATAACCTCTCCCATGAAAGGGGAAATGCATGACTTGTCATTGCCTTTTCTTTTTGTAACGTATTTTTAATGCCAACAGCAAAACGAACCATCAAGCTTCCTCATTGTAAGTGATCCACAGTTCCGACTAAAGCATCATTCACATTTTTAATATAACTTGATTTTTCGGTAACAATGATCATTTTTCCCATTCTTGTAAGTACCTATTTTTATTATTTATATTTTGACATCCCTATCGAATGTTTCAGATACAAGTAGTTAGTTTTATTTTCCTTTTTCATTCTGCAAGAAACTTCATGATGAACAGTAGCTTCCAAGGCAACACAGCATTCTTGATTACATGCCATGATCCAATTTATAGAGTAAATAAATTGGCTGAAAGAGTTTGGCTGGAAAAAAAAATACTTTGAAACAAGTTACACATAGGCTTCTGAAGGCTTTTAGAACTTGCTTAATCATAAGCAACCACTAAGCAAGTTAGGTAAAATTCTTAGTGTACTATTGAAAAGATACCAAAGTCTTATAATCACACTAACAAATAATTAACAGGAACAAGTTAGATAAATTCTTTACACAATTCCTTTAACCATTAAAACTTACCTATTATAATATCTGCCTCCCATCATAAACTGATTGTTTGATGTTGGACATATTTTAAAACGCTGAATATTTTCACTAGTCCGAAAATAAAGTGAATAATCACCAGGTGTATTATCTGAAGGCCTCACAAGAAAACTGCATACTTGGCCAACTGAAAAGACATCATAATACACTGTTACTCACCACTGCTTATTTCACAATGTCCTTTTAAAGCTCTTAACGAAACCCTTTCAACATAAATCGGCATGAATTGCACACTTAAAAGGACAAAAACAAAGTCTGGGAGGTAAGTTCAAACACTGAACCCCCTCCTCTCTACCCAGATGAGATGAAGTGCTACAAAACTGCCTAAGTTGATGCAAAATGGTTCAGCTATAGCTGATAGTCTGCCCACAATTTTTCCATCTCTTAACTTGCTTTTGTAAAGAAAAGTGTCTGTCAAAATATCTTCAAAAAATAAAAGATTTTTGTCCTTGTATTTAAGGTACAAACTAACAATCTTGATTTTTCCATTTATGCTGAGGATGGGGAAGGAGACAAAGGGCAGGGCTGGAGGACCAGGGTCATGGCATTTAGATACATTCTCCTCCTTAAGGAGGAAACAATATTTTCAGTTCTTTCTACTCAGCATCTTGATGAAGACAAGTAGGAAATTATATATAAAGTCAAATAATATTTAACTAATTAAAATGATGAAACTAACTGTACTTGAGACTAAAAATACTCAATATTGATAGCCATAAAAGACTTTTCCAGGTTAGCATTTTTCTGCAGTAGCAACTACAAGTCAGTTCAGAATTAGAAATTCTTATGTTCATTCATGAACCTAATTTTTGCCACAGTTTGATATTCATAGCATTACTTTGTGCCATTTCACTACCATAGTATTTCCATCTGAAATACAAGTACCTGTCATCAGCAAATTGTAAGCCTCTTGTTTGGAGATCTTCCCATGGAACCATCTTAAAGATGAAGAGAAAAATTAGAAAGCAAGACTATCGGCTCTTTTTTTGGTTGTGGTGACATCGAAGGCTCTAGCACCTAAGAATTAACTTTTTCATATAGACACCTAACACATATAGACTGCATAATTAACCACTGTGTTACTCAGTGATTCTGTTTTACAATGACATGAAAAATAAACAGTAACAGATACATAAATTAATTTTGATGTTCAAACCTAAGTATATTTAGAGATTATAAGACATTGTTTAAACAATAGATAATTTGATAGGCCTTATTTGAGGTCAATCTCATATGGCAATTTGAATCATGAAATGCAAAGCCCTAACAAGGAGATGAGTACAAAAGTTAAATAGTGTACAGAATAACTAAAACTGAACTTTGCTAGAAGGTGAAGAAGTGGACCCTGGTTTTGTTAGACTAGTGAATGCTGTTTTAATCTCACACCTTGCATCTTCTGCAGAGTCCTGTGTCAAAGGCACTGTCCTAAAAAATTTAGCAGTCTCTGTCCAGTCTCAGGGTGATGCTTATGACCACACAGAGTAGCCTGGCAATATACAGCTATTTATTTCCAGCATATCATATGCTACGTCTTAAGACTTCATTCTGCCTTCTAAATAAAAAGCAGAAATATGGCATACACTTCACTCCTGTTTTTAAGAGGGAGGTGAGAGAAGCCTCTTTGTGCATCAAAAATTGCTCTACCACACCATACTGCCTTTAGAGGCAACCTCTGGCTACAGGAATATTTGAAGGAATTTCCCTCTGCCTCCTCTACAATCCTCTGAGCAGCATGGAGATCTGTGGACCAGAGGATCAAGGGTGTCTAGGCTCCAAGCACTTATTACAGGCTACTTCATAAAAAGAGCAACTCCCACTGTGTACCTTTTGAGTGGAAGTGATCATGAAGGTGCTAAGATTTCATCACTGCAAAACACATTCACTTTAGGCATAACTGGCATGAAAGTCTTGTGTTAGTTATCTATGTACTGTCAGAAGTGAATATAGAAAAGTCTTAAGACAAAAAAAAAAAGTGTCAGGCAAGCTGGTTTACAGTTATCTTGCAACTTGTTTTTAACAACAAAACAAAAATCCTTACATTTTGCCTTCATGTGGATCTTCTTCTCTTCCCTAATGAGAAAATTTACATATTAAGTACATGACAACAGTACACCTGAGATTAGAAAATAAATTTTACGGGTTAAAACCTTCTACAGAAATAAACGCTAATAAGTTCGTGAAATTTTTGAACTCAAAAAGGGTTTTCATTTTATTCACTAAGTGGAAACTCAACCAAAATGTTATTTCGGAGGATTTTTGTTTCTCTTATGCTTTAAATCCTTCTTTACAGGTAACAACTTTTTAATTTCAACTTTTCTAAGGCTGACTTCAACTGCTGATGTAAAAGCCTACAGGACATTCTCTCACACTGAAATGCATTACAATTTAGCCATTCACATCCTGATATAGATATAGCAAAACAGGCTAAATCAACTCTGCTATTAACAAAATGTACACGTCGCGCATGAAAATCATAGGGACTCCAAAACAACGGCTGAGCTTTACAAAAAACTTTTTTTTTTTTTTTTTGAAGTCCATTAAACCATCTTCCCTGCAGTAATTAGACTACCTTTAGGTCACCTGGCTAGCTTCCTGACTTAGCATAAACAATTGATATAAGCCAGGGTAATTAACTCTCCACAGTTTTAAAAGTAGACTTTGGTCCTCCCTCCATTCATGGCAAATATAATGAACCTGCTAATCCATTATAAAGACAGTTGAGTTTATGGTAAGTATGCCTAGTACAGGTGAATGATACTGTGAATTTACATGAACTTATTTGGACAACATGTGAACAAGTGTTTGATACTGCTTCTTTCCAATACTGAATGAGGCTTGAAGGTTAAACTACTTTAAAATTGGTAGCTCCAATTAATAAAAATAAATTAAAAAAAAAAATACAAACAAAACCAAAAGAAGCACACTTACCCACACAAAGCAAAACACACACAAAAAAAGCATGTAACTGAAAATCAGGCAACTAAATGTTGTTGGGTTTTGTTTATTTCAACATTATTCTTAACACATCCCTACCCTCATTCAAAACCTCATTTCTGTAACAGCTTTGAAAATAGAATTACTTACCACTTCTTCTACCAGGTCTTCTACAATAAGACCTTGTTCATCTGTCCGTAGGTTTGTAACCCATATCCAGCCATCTTCCAACTCATTGTGGACAATAAACATGTCTCCTTTAAGGAAACTGAAGGGAGATTACAGTGAAGTTTAAGTTAGAAGTACAACTAACATATAAAGTTTGATGATTAAAAAAAAATAATGAGACACATAGCCTAGCAATTCATTCACTTTTTAAGTGATTAAAGAAAGACTACTGGAGGTTACAAATCTAAGAGTACCATTTGTTCAATACAGAATCTAGTGAAAAGAGGGAAAGGGAGAAGAAGGGAAGGAAGAATGATTCTTGCTTTATTTTAAGGACAGAGAAAAATTTCAGAAAAAAGTCACTAGATTTTTGAGCACAGGCAACAAAATCAGTGCTAGAACATGAGAGATTTCTCACATGCCTTTTCTCTTCTACTATTAAATTTACCAGACAGTCAAAATTCATATTCTCTTTCAAGTGGTCTGGATTGGTTTGACTTAATTTATCCATTATTAGTTACTTCTCCAGGGGGAAAAGCCTTCACCCTTTTATTCCAAACATATTCCCAATATTTTTTTTTTTTAAACCACACAGAATATCTTGGTACACAAACTCTTCTTTGAGAAAAAAATACAAGGCTATATAAAATACAAAGCTCTCAAACTACAAGCAGTATACCCAAAATAAAAGTGCAGTTGCTACATCTTCCAGAAAAGTAAAAAAATATATATGTTTTAACCTCCCAAGAGTTACATCTAAGATGAAATTGAAAAATATATGAAAAATATTTGCATAGTGAATATATACTGAAATCATTACTATTTATAAATACTTCAATAATTTCACAGCTGCTTCTACTCATTATTAAAAACATACCTTATTTCATCAGTTTCTGGCACTTTGGTGTAAGGTAGAATTGCTCGAACTCTCCTTCTGTCCTCCACAGGCTGCAATTTAAGATAAGAGAGCAAAGATGTTAATTTCTCCTTTCTACAGTAGGAATCCTCTCCCCCAAGCCACAGCATTTTGAAGCAAGTGTCTAGTAGTAGCCATTCATACCCCTTGCTGGTTTAAAATGTTTAGATTTTAAAGTTGTAAGAGCTAAAAATACATAATCCATACAGTTAGCTAAGAAAACTCTCATTTTGTTTCTAGCCTTGTAGCATGCTAGATAAACTATGTTATCATCTTTAAAATAAATTACAAATTAAACAACCCCCATGAAAGAATACTTTATTTAGAGAAGTTCACACAAGTTTAACATTCAGATTAACATTTAACAGTTTAACATTCATATCTCTATTCACATTTGGGGTTGTGTTTAGGCAGAAACAGGACATAACTTGTAGGGTTCTTTTTTGTTTTGTTTTTAACTACTAACATTGTCCTAAGAATGACCACTTGAAAGAAGCCCAGCTTTCAGACACTTGAGTTATTTCCAGAATTCATGTTTTGAAATCTCTGATATATAAAATATCAGAAAACAAAAATATTTAAGAATTGCACATTTTCTTATTGCAATTTAAGTATCACACATCTGGAGATAACTGCAATACCTCATATCTGGCTTTCTAATCACATACTTTCATTAAAAAGCATTTCTAATCATTACTTTGTATCCATAAGAATGCCATTACATATTCCTTATACTGAGACAACTCTAAAACTAGAATAAATGTTTCTACAATGCTTCCTTTATAGAAAGCTGAACATTGAGCACAAGATCAATGACACGTAAGTAGACAACACTTTATTTTTTTACTTGCCTCTGGAGGTGCTACTGGAAAGAGTAATTTTTCCCCCTTGAGCAAACAAGACACATGGCTGTAATAACCAATAAGGTCTGAGAGCGAAGCAAAACGACGCCCACCAATGTAATAGTCTCCACACATGGCAATAATCCTGATTAAGGAGAAGAGAGAGGAAAAAATAGCTTGACAGAGGAAAAGATTTTGTCCCCCCCCCCGCTTTTTTTTTAAAGAAAAGATAACATTGATGTTTTAAAGCACAACATCTACATTTAACAAAATTAGAAGCTTTCGCCTAAAATGATGGGATTTTTGTGCAACTAAATATGGTAAAGGAAGCTTAATCTGAAAAATATCACTTTTAGGAAACAAAGTATTAGAAAGATTGTTTAGCAAAGGAAGTTTCACCCATCTCTGGAAGCCTGCAATTATCAAAGATCAAGTTTTGGAAGGGCACTTCCACCCTGTAGGATATAATCATCCATCCTATAATCACTTTAAAAAATTTTAAGATTGCCACTCTTGAGGTTGCCAGTGTGCTTGAATTACCTTTCTAATAACAAACAAAAAAACCTTGGTTCTGTCTTTTAATGAAATCATAAGCATGTCATCTCTAAAGAACTGTATCAACAAATAATTAATTTCCTTTGAATACAGTTACATCTGCATGCACTCTGTGGATCTAAGAATGATTCTTTAATATGGGGGGGGGG
>NW_010581975.1:2140-76722 GCF_000705375.1 Tinamus guttatus | reverse complement strand
CTTCCCTCCACTAAGAAACTGAGGACTCGGCAGCAATAACAATATCTGTCTTCTTTTCCCATTTTTCTTTTTAACAATCTCGGTCTCAGTCTCTTTGATATAAATCATAATTGTCTGAGCAATTTGAAGCATTGTAACAAAAAACTAATCTGTAAAGGGTATTTTTTGGTAGTCACAAACCCAGGAAGATACAAGAAATGACATAGTCACTGCTGTGTTTGTATGGCTTTTTTAAATATAGAGTATTTTTCCCACAATCAAGTCTGTGTTGAGCGATAAAGTTAGCTGTAAGAGCACAAGAAGTACAGATAAGCCATGGGAGTACCTACAAATGGTCAAGAAGAAGGTATTTACTGCGTGCAGTATCCAACAGTCCCTAGTTTTCATTCTAGGCTCTCCTGACAGGCAGAGGAGAACATGTGCAAGTTGAGCGGATCACCTGTGGCAGAGCATGTAAGAACTCCCTGTTTATGTATGTGCTGTGTTTTGGATTCTGAAATCTCCTGCAACACAGCATTCACATGTGCTTGGGATGACCAAAAGTCACCCCACTGACCCTTCCTGAACCCCAGGAGTAACAGGGCTAGGTCCAACATGAGCATATTTGACAGTGGTGTGTCATACTTTCTTGATAAATACGACTTCTAGAGAGGGTCCAGAGTAGAGTGACAAAGATGATTAAGGGACTGGAGCATCTATCTTATGAGGAAAGACTAGGAGAGTTAGGCCTGTTTAGCCTAGAGAAGACAGAGAGGAGATCTGATCAGTATGTACAAGTACCTAAGGGGTGAATGTAGGGAGGATGGGGCTAAACTCTTCTCAGTGGAGGCCGGTGACAGGACAAAGGGTAATGGGTACAAGTTGAAACACAGGAAGTTCTGTGTCCATGTGACGAAGAACTTCTTTACTGGAACACGCTGCCCAGAGAGGATGTGGAGTGTCCTTCACTGGAGATCTTCCAAATCCACCTGGATGCGACCCCGTGCCACGCGCTCTAGGTGACCCTGCTGGAGCAGGGGAGCTAGACTAGATGATCTCTAGAGGTCCCTTCCAACCTCAGCCATTGTGTGATTCTGTGATGGTGGCAAAATTATATTACCTTGTTTTATACTGTTTTGCTCAGAAAAAGAAATGGTTTATAGTTTTGTCACTGCATGTCTCTTCTCAAATAAATTATTTACTCTAGAGCCTCCTAATCATAAAGCAACAGACAAATGCAAGTCAAGTATCTCCTGGGAAACCTTAGGTCAGTTGCACATGCAGTAATAATTCCAGCAAGGTGAAGTATTGAAATGAAGGGGAAGGCACTGGTCTGTGTTTACACAGGAAACCTCTGAGCAATCTGGATTTTTATGAAAAGAATTCATTGCTATTCGTTGCTTTCTTTCCTGAATAGGGGTGGAGACACTTTGACTCAGGTTAAGGGAACCCTTAGGGGTGTATTTCTTAGCAAGAAGATCAAACCAATATTGTGAACTCGTATTTGAAATTAAGACATTTGAGATCATGTTCTAATATCACCACACTGTTGAGTAAACATACTAACTGTCATTTCATATATGAATACATATATACTTCTGTGCTTGCTTCTGTTTTAGACATTCAGGTCAGTACCACTAGGTGTCAGCAGTAATCAATAGCTGCAAAATGCCTACTCTTGTGAAAACGTGTTTTTGTTTTGTTTTTGGGGGTTTTTTGTTTGTTTGTTCGTTTTGTTTTTCATAAGCTAGAATTGGATGTTAAATCTGGCAGGATCGTTTTCAGTCTCAGTGAAATCCAGCAAAAGGCATGATGCTTGATTGTGCAGGATTTTTTACCGTGGTCTCTCTTTACATCTTTTTTACATGTACTGAACAGGATTGATTTGGTCTTGATGTCCCTGTCTATCAGTATGGGCATTGCTTTGAGCAAAGCCATTCCAGCAAAGAGTAATGGTCATCCAGTGGATTGCTTGAAGCCTGAAAGAAGAAGAGTGGCCATGGGATATACGTATCTCCTTGCTGCTGCAACACTTGCTGCTGCTCCAAAGGAGCATTTCAGCAGTCGAAAACAGAAATCTTCAGTTCTGCCCTTGCTCTCCTGTGTGTGAAGGCAATGGCATATAGCTAGCTGTCTCCTCGCTGCAGACTTCCCCAGGGAATCATCAGCAGGACCATTCAGGAAATAGTTCCTGGCTCTTTCAAAACAGAAAAGGCAGCAGGTCTCACTCAATATTTCTTAACTCTTTAGGCCCAAAATGGATTTTCCTTCTAGGAATGAGTAGTTTGGGCTACTCTTGCCAGCAGAAAAGGGAAGGAGAGAAGCTGGCCTGGAAAGCCATAGTGAGACAGCCCCAGAGAGTGGCTCACGATGCTCCCGGTGTCACAATATGGGCGAAAGACCCAGATGTCTGTACCAAAATCCCAGAGTGGCAGAGTGTATGCAGTAGCACTATGGTCTTCCAGGCTGCCCTCAGAAGCACTCTCTTGTAGACAGTAACCCACCCCTCCTTGGCCAGGGCAACTATCACTAGCACTGCTGCGATGTACTACTGTTGCGACTACAGAATATCACAGCTAATAGAATTTGAACAATCCCTCCAGCAACACATCAACAATGGAGAAAAACAATCCCACTGGTAATTATGTATCCGTCAAAGAAGAAATATTCTAGTCATGAAACATTTCTCTAGGAATAGGTTTTCAAAAGCAGGTCCAGTACCATATTCGAAACATTCCAAATCAGGACAAATGAAACCCCCAGACTGAAGATATTCATATTTTCTACTTTGTGATAACACTGCTGCTGTTTTTGTGACAATTTTGTGAAGTTTTGATTGATACAGATTTTTCTGTTTGATTTTAGGTCTTATCAACATTCCGGCTGTGGCCTTTGGAATATTCTCAGGAGGACTGATCATGAAAAAGTTCAGAATCAATGTCCTGGGAGCTGCAAAACTTTCCTTGGGATCATCTTTCTTTGGTTACCTTTTGCTCCTTTCATTATTTGCAATGGGCTGTGAGAACTCAGATGTGGCTGGGCTAACTGTGTCCTATCATGGGTATGTTGGAAAGCGCAAAATTCAGCACAAGTTTCTATTTCAAAGCAAACTCCTTCCTTATTTTATCCCACAAGGAATATATTTTTGAACAGAGAATAAGTGACCTAAATATGCTTCTTAAGAATTTAATTCAAAGAAGTGGAAACCATTCCATCTATTCCAGTGGGCATTGTGTCAAAATCCTTTTGTGATTGTCTTCAGTTTTGAGGGCTTTTTGCCATGAGTGCCAATTATTTTTCTGATTACTTTTTAATTAGTATTGCCATGGGACCCATCCTTTGAACCTACAAATTCCTGGAAATCTGAGTTGCTCAGTAGGGGGGTATTATTTGATTAATTGCTTCTTGCCTCTGTGTGCTGCTGAACAACCCAACGCAGGTAATAGCTTCTGAACTCCAAACTTAAGGAAATAAAGATTAACCATGGGCACAGAGGTAGACTTGAAGCTGACATTTTTTGGTCATGTTGCTCTACAAAGCTCTTTCTATGGAGGGACCTGCCATCTCTGATTGCACTACAGCCCCAGGATTAGCTCATATGTTGACTTCAGCAAGTGCTGGCAGAGAGTGTGTAGGCATCAGCCCTTTAGCTTGGGTGAATCCCATTCTGGTCATTTCCCTACCAAATTCTCCAGCAATGATTCCCCATGTGTAAATCATCTTTGCAACTGGAGTAATCAAACTTTCGCCCAGGTTTGCTTTAACCTCATCAAGCCTTCAACAATTAAAATAATAGAAAATACATAAAAGGAAATTTCTAGCTGTCCTGCGTAGGAAAATAATTACTATCTCATAGTAGACATAAGAAATAGTGAATTATTTTTGATAAAGGAGAAAAAAAAATTCTTCTGTGAAAATGAAAAGAGACATCTCCTTAACGGCCTAAAAATACAAGGCTAAACTCAGCTGCATCTGGCAGAAAGCATAACCCATGATTTGATTATTATTTCTTTCACATCTGCTAGAAAGCATCACCCATTTTCTCTTTTTTTACAGAACCAAACAGATAACTCATTATGAGCAAGGTCTGTTTGCAGAGTGTAACTCAGGCTGCATATGTTCCAAAAATGACTGGGATCCTATATGTGGGGAAAATGGAATTACCTACATTTCTGCTTGTCTTGCCGGATGTCAGGCATCCAACGGAAGTGGAAAAAGCACTGTAAGAGATTCTTCTATTTCTGTATATGATGTTATACTTTTCCCAATATCACCAGTTCTGTCACAGTAAATGAATTAAAATTGAGTAAGGTTAATCCTCCACAACCATAAATGGCTGAGGTTTATAGCAATGTGCCACCCACGTTTAAAATTTTCTTAAGTTCTGCTTCCAGTAGAAATCCCAACTGGATAATGCAGAAGAATTTTTTAGCTGTTATTATTAATACTATTAAAACACGCATACACATGCTAATTACTGGCATCAAAAGTCAATATTTCCTTTAGCTAATTCTACTTCATCATCAACAACAACAAGACTTGTTTCCTGTTGTAAAGCATTTTTTGCATTATGGAATTAAACTTCTAGCTACCCAGAAAAACATAATGGGAAATAGATGTAAATGTACACTTTTTTCTGTTCTGGTTATCGTACTCTTTCACCTACTGTTTTCCAGGTATTTTATAACTGCAGCTGTGTGGGAATTTTAGAATCTTCTTCAAGAAGCTCCTCAGCCGTGGTGGGACCATGCCAAAAAGGAAAGGAATGTCCAAAAATGTTTCTGTATTTTCTGGTAGTATCAGTTATCACTTCATATACTTTGTCAGTAGGTGGCACACCTGGATACATACTACTTCTAAGGTAAACAATCATTTCTTTTAGCATTGCCAATTGTTTTCAAGGTTCTCCGACACTTGTGACCAGGTTTTCCTTCCTAATATTCTGTGATATATTTCCATCTTTTCAAGGTGAATTTTAAAATACTTTGTTAGTACTAAAAGGCCCCCTCCAAACCTGGTAATGTATTTTCTACCTATCTCTGCCTTCTTTACATTTCTTTACATTGGTTGTAAATATAATACAAGTCTGATTATAATTTATATCAAATTCCACTCACCTTAATACATTTTACATTACCAGAATGGTGAGGAATTGCCTTCACGTGAATAGAAATTAGCTCTACATATGCCTGTGTGCATATGTGCGTACTCGTAGGTAGCGAGTTTTCCTCACTTGCAATGGATGCCAATTTGCAGGCATATAGAAGCGACCTAACATAAACCCCAAAATGCTATATGTATTCAGATCTTCTTATTGGGTCCATTATATTTTTTCTATACATTTGCTACTTTAAAGATTTCTCTTTTCAGAATAAAGTTAGATTTTTCATGAGATGTTTTTGCTATTGTAACAATTGTGATTTATCCCATTCGTCCTGTGAGATTCTTCCACTACTTATTTAAATGCTGGAAGTATTTGTCCAATAGCAAGTGTAAGCTTTTAAGCTAGTTTTAGAAAGTGAAAACAGAATATAACACTTCCAATGCATAATCTGGATTTTTGTCAACTTTTGGATTCTAAGTACTACTCCACACGCTTTTGAAAAGCTTTCTTTTTCAGTTCCTTTTTCCAAATTATTTCCACATGGGTATATGCTACTTCTCAAATGAAATAACAGTAAATATGGAATTAAGCCTCATAGTTGCTATGTTTTCTTACCCTAAAATTCTCTTTACTTTTGAATGAAATATTCTGGAACAGGTCCTGTCCCATTGCCAGTGTCTTTACAACACACAGAAAAAGGCAGTGCTAGAACTGGCTGAACATATGCTATATGGTAAAAACAAAGAAAGAAAGAAATGCAACTCCAGCTGTGATTCCAGCACAGTACTTGAATTAGAAATAATGTTCACAAAAAGACTTAGAGAAATGGGTGAAGTCCTTCCCTGTTGCCCTCCACAAGGAGGGCTAGAAAAGTGCATGTCTTAAGCGAGGTGAGCTGGGCTTAAGGCTGAGCTGGGCTACAATCTCCTTCCCTTTTACCCCCATGTGTCATGTCTCCTTTTGGTCCACAAAATACACGGTAGGAAAAGCACACACATGCTGTGCTTAACTGTGTCGTGACTCCACTGGACCGTGTTTGTGGAGGAGATGCTCTTAACTGGAGACCTGCAAGCTTAAGGCATATGGGGCTGCCTGGACTTCACAGCCCTGAGCGCTTGTTCTCCAGGGACTCGTTGCTTAGCAGATTTATTTGGCGAAGATTAGAGAGGTTTTCCATAAAGATCTTTAAGCATTTTGTGTATGGAATCAAAGAGAAGACTTCATTGGTTCTATTCCTGTACCTTTCATTCCCGTTGAAAATTATGCTACTTTGAGAGCAGTCAAATTGAAATTGAGAAGCTATGTGCTCCTCAGCTGGAATAAAGGCACCAGAATCTGTTCCACAGCTAAATAAAACATATTTTAATACATTACATCACTTTTTTTTTTTATCTGCAAATGAGCTGAGGGCAAAATTCCATTTTAAACTCATGCTCATTTCTTTGAAATCCATCAATGACTGGCTTTGCCTGAAAATCTGTCTGAACAAAAAGGATGCTTTTTTCCCCAGAAAGAGAATACATGCTCTTTGAAAGCAAGTACCCCCAATGCCAAATCTCAGATTGCTTTTAAGCAATTTTTTGTCATTATTTCTTTGAAAATTTTTTAGTTCAGCCAGCTCTGATAAGTTTCCATGACTTTGGCACATTGATGCTTTAACATGAGTACAGGATATCCTTGCACCTGCTGTGGAGGATGGATACAGCAAAATTCCCCAGAGCCTCAAAGATTTAGTGACATTTACTTCATGGTTTTACAAGACTAAAATCATTGAAGCATGGTTAAAGCTAGTGACTGAGTAATTTCCTGAAAAAACTCTTGAGTAGTTTTAGGCTAATAACAATTGTTAAGAATTTGGGGAAGTCCTGAAGTTTGGAGGGGTCGGAAATTACAATTTGGATTGCTGTTGTTTAAGGACAAGCAATTAATAGAAGGTAAATCAGCAGTGAAAAGGAAGTCTCAGGTCTCCCAAAAAAAGGCTTAGTTTTTCAGAGTCTCAAAGATTTTGTGGAGAGACAACACAAATACTCTTTTTTTTTTTTCCCCACCTGGAAGGGAAGATGTCTGTATTATATTCTATATGAAGAAATCCTAGCAAGATATCAACCTTGCAGAACAGATAATACGTATCCAGCTTTTGTTTAATTTTCTACTCTTTGCTTTCTATGTCCTCACAATTGGTTAAAATAACTTCCAGGCACAGACTTTCTTGTGTAGCAAGGATCTTATAGCAACAATAAAATACTCTTCCTCTGGCTTGATATTGTATTACATGCATCTTTGCAGAGACAATAACACCCATGTAAACCATAATTATAACAGATTGTATGACAAAAAAATCATGGTGGGAGCATTAGAGAATGATTCCTCAAATTGCAAAATGAGATGAGTACAAATTTTTTTCGACTGTGTCAATGCTTTAGTCTTGTTTTCCATACATGCCCTTTGTGTCCTTTTGGTCTTTTTACTAAATCAGGGGATCTCTTAGTGTTATCCTGGCAGATACATTGGAAAACAATGAATCATGTCTGGTGGGGAACCAAATAACTAGTTCGGAATTGTCTTCATAATTTTTTTTAAACAGTTTCCAGTTACATGATTTTTTGTGCAAGCTGAGTCCATCTTAATCCAGAGAACATAGAGTGTACCTCCAAAATGCTATTTTAAATTGTTAGTAACTAAGTATCAGCCTATATTTTTATATATTGAACAAAAAGTCTAATACAACAGGGAGCTTTATACATTACTGTAGTGAAATATATTTATTAGCCTCAGCATGTATCAGCCATGTGACTGGGACTACTTACATGCTTAAAAATTGACTTGAGCCAGAAGTACTCAAGAGCCGAGGCTGGGCTCACACGACAAGTTTTAAATGGTCTGTTCTGGCAAACACAGAGATTTCTCTTTACAGGAGTTATGATCCTGACCCCAAATACAGGGAAATTAACATAGTTTGCCTAAATACCTTTTAAGTTAGGTCATTATCATCACAATTTTATCAAGTGATTAATTGAATGAGATGTTTGATTTTGTGAGCCTATTTCTATCTGAAAATGAATCACCACTTAAATAGTGGTATTCAGATAAGATATTCAGAATTACTGGATGCAATTTTAATTTTATTACATTATTTACACATTTCGACAATTCTGCTGAAGTCAGCTGTATTGCAGAGGCAAAAATAGTATCTTTCCTCCCTCATGCTTTCTATGAATTCAGATTATGCAAAATCAATTTTTCATTTCTACTTAACACTTATTCCTTTATTTTTAGGTGCATTAAGCCACACCTGAAATCATTTGCACTTGGGATCTATACCCTGGCAGTAAGAGTGCTGGGTAAGTCTGGCTGGGTTTATTTTATTATAGTCCTTATTAGTCACTTAGCTCAGAAATAACCTTGCCTGTTAGGAAGAACAACTTCTAGCTGACAAGTCAATATTATATGATTAAAACCAAGTATATTTTGTAAACCTCATAGCTGTATCAGACTTACAATAAAAACGTAGACTGACAAAGTACACGGAGATGACAAAGAATCTGAATTAGTACTACAAAATTAAATATCAAAATTATTTCTTGCCTCCTCTTACCCAATAAGAAGCCAAATAGTCTGGCCTGGAGTGTTTTGGATTATTATTCAGGCATGTTCTCTTTAGGTTCTAGGGGAATTCCTGACATTAGGGTTGACCTAACCCTAACCTTAACCTTGTGGCAGAGCTGCCTGAAGGCTTTCTCTAAAAGCAAGACGACCATGAGATGCCAATGAACTGAGAGCTCAAATATCTCCTAGGTCTTATTAGAAAAGATAACAACTGGTAAAAAGCAGAGCACTTATTTAAATAGACAAAATTAGAAAATAGTGAGGCAGATGAAATGAAAACAAAGAAAGGTTTTGGTTGTTTTTTTGCAACATCTTTGCTGGCCTGGTTCTTCCCTCCATGCTTACGTGCTTTTCCAGCAGCCCTCAGTGGCTCCCTAGGTTGCACGGGGTCCATGTTGGCTCATTTCATACCCATCCTTACAGTTCATCATCCATAAGCACAGCCATACAGAAGGAACCTACTCCTTCCAGGATACTTGCAGCCCCGTTGCAAGCTCCTAGCTCTGCTGTGTCTCTCCCTTTTCAGTCCACCCCTACAAGCACTCTGGAAACAACCACCGCCTCCCTGAGCTGAACAGGCTCCATTACACTTAGGGAAGGAGAAATATCTTCCATTTCTCCAGAGGGTTCCTACAAAGAAAGTAACTGGGCCATAGTAAGCACACCTTCTGGCAACTTTAACAGGTTTTTTAACGTTCTTCTGCAGTTTATGCCCCATCCTAATTTCACACAGGATAGAAAGGTGTATGTGTGCAGGGAATGCAAGATGCAACTTCTTAAATCAGCAAAGAGTGTGAAAGTGTCATTATTTTATATTGTACATTAACATGTCTGTAGATCAGAGATGATTGCATTGTAAAATAATGTTATTGTCTCTATTTATTTGTTAAATACATCCAGCTGGAATTCCAGCCCCTGTGTATTATGGAGTGGCAATAGATACCACTTGCCTGAAATGGGGAAGCAAAAGATGTGGGGGAAGAGGAGCATGTAGACTGTATGATTCAAGGGCACTCAGGTAACAACTCTTGTCAATTAATTCCTTAAACACATTTACACACAATGGACTAGCAGGAGAATAGTAGGAGAATTTGTGTCAAATAGATTGAAAAAAAAATATCTTGAATGAAAAACTCTTAAAAGTAATAATAATAATAATGATAATATTAATGCTGAATTCCTAGACTGTCCTTTTGGCTTAGTCTTTTTCAGTAAATGTTATTGCAATTTCTGCTGAAAATATTAATGGCTTTTCATTTTTATGCCCCCAAAATCAATTTAACCCTCACTTTTCTACTAAGACTCCTCCCATTTTCTCAGCAGCTCTGCTAGGGAGAAGGTTGGAGGGAGCTGCTATATCTCACCATTTGTCCTGGATCACAAAAGGAAAGAAACATGCCTTGAAGTATGCCTTGCTTATTGAAAGGCTTAAGCTCTTTGCTGTTTTTATTGATTCAGTGCTAGAAGAGAGTAACTATGTGAATCATGTGTATCATGAAGATACATATGCCATGGTTAATGAAATAACAATGGTAAAAGGAAAACAAGAGATTAGGGAAAACTAGAGAATAGGTAAGTTGTCCACTCATCCCCCACAAAAATAAAACATGAGAAGAGGGCTCCATCCTCTTTTGAAAATTTCATCAGAGAAGAAAAGAACAAAACTCATTTTGGATTCATTATTAATAAAGTGTAATTAGACATCATCATTTTTGTTGTTGTTATCTGTCGGTAAATCAAAAATGCCATTGGTAGCGCTGATACTGCTGATGAAGCAACCAAAAAAAATGGAATTGCCCTAGAAATATTAGCATTCTCCTCACCAAAGCACATGGTGTGGAAGATTATAGTCAGTAGCTGGCACAGTTTCTTCGCCACCGTTCACACAATACCTTACCTGGGTGAATTGAGCATCTCTTGCCACCAGCCTCATCTTGATACCTTGCTTGAACTCCTTTCTCATTCAGCTTCACTACACAGAAGTATAAATGTGTCCTTTCTGCCAGGCTGCCTTCTAATTGTACATTACATTCAAGATAGGTCTGATTGATAGATCTTTTCTCTCACAGATATGTATATCTTGGACTGACTTTGGTGTTGGGCACCATGTCCATTTTCTTCAGCATTGCAGTCCTTTGGATCCTAAGGAAAAGGTCCACTCCACAAGACGAGACCATCTCAGCCAGCAGAAGAGGCACTGGTTTGACAAAGAAGAGGAAAGATAATTTTGTCAATAGTGACCATCTAATTCAGACAACTTACTGGCCAGAAAAGGAAACTAGACTTTAAGCAGATTGAGATTTTGACAGTGACTTTATCTAGTGACTGGTTTTCCAGATAAAAAATGATCATTGAAGCTCTTTCAGTGAAGTATTGTCTTAGTATTAATGCAATTTTCATTGTAAATACAAAAAAAAGCAAGCATTTTAGAATATGTATTTTTCTTAAAACACTGCTCCACATTTGTCCTACCAAGGAAGTGAAACTCAACAGGGGGTATTTGCTGAGTCTAAGGGGATGCAGCTTTCTCCCTCATTGCAAAGCAGGTTTTATGTCTGCCCCTCAGTTCCACTTCTCTAAGTCTAACTATAAGTACTACTGCTGCCCCTTGGCTTTCTTCTGTGTATGAGAGATGGTGCAGGATCAAGCTATGGAGCTCTCAGCTTTACTATCAGTCCTGCAGGGAGCTGGTGCACAAAAACTACTTTATAAATGGAACGGGCAGACAATACACAAAACTCCACCTTGCAAGAAGTCCAGCATGGGGGCAGGAGAAAGTTAGAACAACAAAGACTTCAGGTGGCCCATCCATTATACCAAAACATTTGAGCTATCAAATGCTGGGGGGTTGAGGATTTCATTTCAAGTATACTGCAGCTCTGTTATAGCACAGCATTAAGAGTAGTGAAAATTTTCATTACAACAGTCAAAGATTCCACGTGAATATCTTCCAAAGGAAATTGGCATGAAAAAAGGAGTTTTCTCTTAGCTTTCCAGTATTTTTATCTTGTAATACTTCTCATACTGAATTGTTCCATGCATTTTATGCAGTGTAATAACACCATGATATAAGACAAACGTGATTTATTTTTAAAAAAAGTATGACAAGAATTCTTGGAATAATAAAATTAATTCAAAGACTGAGTGATGTGGGGCATTTCTTTTTAATTTGTATTATTTAATTAACTGAAACAAAGACTGTCTAACAGTATCCCTCTCTAGGTAATTTTTGCAGTTTGATAATAATTGGTGTTTGATAAATTTGGGGGATGGGAGTTCAACAGAAAATTGCTTAGCATGAGGTAGTTTCAAGAATGGTCATGGATGATAGTGACTGCACTTTTATAGACAACATCCTCCAAAACAACTAGTATTTTAGAGTACTTAATGAGAGGCAAGCTTCACCATTTCATCATAATGTTGCAAAGAAACCTCACGCCACATCACCTGCATCTCGGAAATGACTGTAGATGCCCTGCTGCCTAGCTGAGCTTGTAGACTGCAGTTAGATGCTGAGTCTTCCCTGTGAGATGCAATGGAGGAATAGACATGTAAGAATGACTTTACTGAGCTATATCAATGATAAATGATTAAAGTAGATTAAAGTAGGGAACTACCTAATCTACTCACTAGAACAGATTCCTCCCCAAGGACAGGCATGATGCTTAGGTACCAAACCCTTGCAGAAGGGAAGGGTTTAAACCAGTCACTTCACAAAATATAGTTGTTGAAGGAAGGACCAATGGTTTCTGCAGCTTATGACCTAGGTGAGTTGTTAGACTTACTCTCCAACTGCCAGACCACTCTCCATCATCTTTGAAAGACCATGGAGAACAGGAGAAGTGCCTGAGGCCTGCTAGGAAGACTGCAGTCACTGAATGTCACTGCAGTCTTCAAAAAGATCAACAAGGAGGACCCAGGAAACTACAGGTCAGTCAGGCTCACCTCCATCCCTGGAAAGGTGATGGAAAGATCATCCTGGATGTCATCTCTAAGCATGTGGAGGACAAGAAGGTGACCAGGAGTAATCAGCATTGACTCACCAAGGGGAAATCATGCTTAACCAACCTTGTGGCCTTCTATGATGGAATGACTGGTGGGGTAGTTGAAGGGAGAGCAGCAGCCTTGTTTGCCTTGACTTCATCAAGACTTTCGACACTGTGTGAAATGTTGCGATTTGAAAGCCGTAGTGGTAGTGTCCAGTCTGAGTGGAGGGAAGGGGGCTCAGCCTGTCAACCGACCCAAGAGTTACGATGGTTTCTTCCCCCGCTCCTTTTCATCCTTAGTTCTCCTTTTATACTTTTCTTTACATTCAGGTGGAGCTTGAGTGACTAGAGTCATACTTAATATTGTTATTGATTGGCGAAAAAGTGTCTCGCTTTCATTTAAAGGTACAGTCAATAGAAAATCTGGAGCGCATGCTCAGTGAGGGGTGGTCGTACCTTGCAGGCGGGTAACTTTTGGGATGGAGGTGTGGGTTTCCAGCACAGGGAGTGCAACAGAGTTTGGCCGTGGTGTCTTCACCCCGCTCCATCCTCCGTTACTCCCCCTTGCAGCTGTGAGGAGGGCAGATTGTGCTGCCCAAGGAACCGTGGAGGAGCATAGCCCGTGTGCACCAGCCATCCTGGAAGTGGCAACTGTGTATCGCCCCGAGCAAGCGTCTGTAATGCCAAAACTTCTGTTAGGCCCTAGTTTTCCTCTCAGTTCCTGCTTTCAAACATTTCTTCCACACAGTGTCTCCTATACCTCCTTAGAGGTAAACTCGGGAAGCATGGACTATCTCAGTGAACAGTGAGGTGGATTGAGAAGTGGCTGAATGGCAGAGCTCAGAGGGTTGTGATCAGTGACACAGGGACACTGCTTCTCAGCAATGCTGAAAGTAGTATAGTGATAGCTCTGCACACGCCCTGGAGCAAGATGCCAAGGAAAATTCACTGGTTTTCAGACTATACAAGTGCAGCTGTTGTAGCTCTATGCTTTATGTTAGCAAACTAAAGTCTAAACATGAACAGAAACAAGGAAAAAAGCTACAGTCGAACTGCTACAGTAGTGACCACAGTAGTCAAACTGAATCAAGCCACACTGCCCGTCTCTGCAAACTGAAGGTCTGTTGCAGATTACAAGCCTTGACTCAGGCAATGTAAACTTTGGCTCATGTCAGAGACTTACATAATTTCATGTCAAAGAGAAAAGAAAAGAGAAACTAAGAGAAAAACCTCCTATTCTTCTAAGTAAGTCAGAAAGAAGCATGACAAAATATTTTGAAGCCTATGCCTGTACTTTGTGGCTAATTCTTTGAAAGCATGGCCATTACTTCCATGCTATGTCTCCAACACATATGGAGAAGAGTATTATTAAAAGATTTATTCTGGCAAGGCATTTTTTATTATGGTTTAAAAATGAGCAATCTTTTCCTCTCTCCTTTCCGCAATGATAATGCTGTAAGCTACCTTTTTCACTTTGAAATATTCTCAGGTCAACTACTGCTGTATTTTATTACTCCAGGTATTAAAGTGGATGCATGGATCAGTATCTGGCTAGAGATACGTGCCCTGGATTTGCTATAATAAATGACCAAATAAACACAGCAGTAAGGAGTTTGGACCTGTCAAGTCCTTCCTACAAGAATTCTTAAACTAAATCTATGTCTTAAACTAAATAGCTACTGGCAATGCATCCCAAAGAGTAATAAATTTAGATTTTTTTTCCCTTTTTAAAATTACACCTATTAAACTATAATTGAGAGACTGCAAAATGACACGTGGTTTTCCTTTTCAAAGGTGAGGCTGTTAAAATAATCAGCTAAGGAGATTTCCAGACCTCGGATGTCAGCACTTGAGGGCAGAGTGGAACATGTAGCCTTGTCAAGAAGCACCCATGCAATGTATGTCACGTAAAAATAATATGCATGTATCATCATCCTATAGCACATGCCTGAATTGGCACTCATTAGAGAGTATATGGGTGCCAGGTTGCGTCACATGCTGGAAACTGCAGCCAAGATCGGTCTTTGTGAGTCTGCCTGGGTTCTCTCCCAGCAAAAATGTACCTTTCCAATGGCATAAAACAGCCTCCTTTAAAGCTAGTAATTCCTGGTCAGACCAGCAGGGAAAAATGAATAATTCTAACAAATGGAGGAGGCAGAAAGTGGGGTCAATGCCCACCCAGCATTTGAGCACAAAGCAGCATCAGTATAAGATGAAGTATCTTCAGCTCTGTAGCAGTAAATCAGCTTCTCTACGCTTGTGCCACTAATAAATTGCAATACCAAATTCTGGAATCTAAGGGAATTTCCAGAGGAGAGAAAGTAAATATTGTGGAAAATACCAAACAATATATAAGCTGAGTAATGATAGTTTACTCACTTGACACGCTCAGAATAATGAATAAGATTGATGCATGAAATGATTAGTGCAATTTTTTTAAATGTCAGCATGATTATTTTCACCTGAGAGAAAACTTTGACCTTTTTATGTTTTCACCGTTTTAGTTTGTTTGACTGTTGATGACACAGTACATTTTAAATTTTAACTGACTATTAAATTCTCCATACCATTAAAAAAATATATATAGAAGCTATAAAGTGCATAGTGCATAGAATGACAAGTAGCCAATTCACAGGGCTGGTTAAAAAGTACTTGTACATAGAGCCATTATGGGGAAACCTGAGCAACATGAAAAAAAGGAGTGTTTTGTTGTTGTTTACCCAAGAAGAGCATCTGAGGACGTTAACAACGCAATGAACAGAGGTGTTGCTTCAGATGATGAATATTAGAATTATGGATTTAGAGGTTTATAGGGGTTTAAAGAATGACTGGATGAAAGGGACAAAAATCTATGGAAGGCTCCTAAAATGTAGAGGCCTGAAAGCCTCGGGCTGATAGAGCCTGAGAAATCATGGTTTTATATATATATATTACAAGGATGGCCAATAAGAACAGAGATTAAGCCTACTCAATCTAGAAAAAAATATACAACTTAAAGGAGAAGAAAATAGAGGTCTAACAAATCTTAATGGATGCAAAGTGTGGCCATCAGCTGCTCACCATTACAAGTGCTAGGGACCAAAATGTGGTGACCATGGGAGCAAGGTTCAGAACAAACAAAGGGAGTTGATTTTTCACACAGCAGATAAAGGACTCGTAAAATCGTGAAAACAATGTAGGATACAAAAATATGAACTGAAATAGTGTAGTTACACAAAATAAAACTCCATGTGGGCCACTACGTACCTGTCTTCTCCCACTCCCACCAGAGCACTGGTGCTGCTCAAGAATTCTCGTGCATTTTGAAACTAACTGGATAGTGGGAAGTGGAAGTGCATATGCATATATGCATATGATTGATACATTTGCTGACCCTTACTTTCCCTAAGCATATGCCCTTGGTTCCTGATCCTGAAGCCCTTAATGGTCCTGACCAGCCTTACCTGGGAAACTCACCTTTCCCCAGGAACCCAGGTAAGGCTGGTCACGACCATTAAGGTCTTTGGGGACTTGCCTCTTGCTGAGAAATGTTGAGGTCTGGGCTGTTCCTAAATTTCTGTTTGAATTTCCTGGGTGGTCTTTGGGCCTGTTCTTGTTGGGTGTTCACTGAAATGCTGCTGTGACCAGAGGCTCTGGCTACCCCAGCTCTGGTCACCCTTGTTGGCTGCTTGGGGCTGCATTCCATCCACAAGGGCATGGAAAACACTGGAGTTGCCTCAGCTCCTGGCTCATCCCACTTGCCAAGCAGTCCTTAGGGCTAGAGGGATGGCACATCTGACTCTGGCTGATGATTTTTCTTATGCCGTGCAGCATCTTTAATGAAGTTAGATATAAAGCAGGTCTTCACCTGGTACCAATCAGCCTGCAGAAGAAAGCAAATCCATAGATAAGATAAAAAAAAAAAAAAGAGGGAGCAATTAAGAAGGTGGGGCCATTAAAAATGCTTATTAAAATGACCTCACTTACTTAAGCAATATGTGGTTAATATTAGTAGGAGGTTGGTTAACCAATAGCTCATTGAAGATTAAGGCAGTTCATTGAATCCTGAAAAGAAGGATACAGGCTAAGCATTCAGTGGACACCAAACAGCATGTTCTCACAGCATGACAGGGACTCAGTCAGGAAAATTCCTCTTGTAGCAGTGGAGCAAGGTAAGTTTGAGCGAACAGTTGTTGTACATGAGATGTTACTAGAATCCTCTCCTGGATCCTGTGTTGTTAATGAGTTTAAAAGAAGGTGCTTGTAAATGGGATGGCTGTGGAAGTGCTATGCACTCAGGAAATATCTGTCACAGAGTGCGAGATTAATAGCACACAGAGAAAATACAGATCTTGTCCAAATCACCTGCACAGACGGGAAGATTTCTGACTGGAGAGGACTACTTAATCCTGTAGAGAAAAAAAAAAAAAGTAGAATATATTCCAGCATATGGAAGTTATATAGGACAAAATTGGCTTAGAAATAACATGCATTTTTCTCCAAGAACAACTTTCTTTGGAATCTTTGGAAACCCATTTTTTCTGTCATTTTTAGTCTTTAAATCAAGACTTCTTCATGTAAAAGATCTGCGGTAGTATAACAAGACAGAGGAACATCTTAGTGAAGCTGTGTTGTGTATTGGGCCAAACATTCAATTTCTTGAGCATAATATTTTTTCTGGCCTCAAGTGGTAATACCCCAGACTATTTGAAGGCGATGGCAATTTTCACCCTGGATTTTCACCTGAAGATTCTTGTTTTGTTTTATTTTTGTTATGCTCTATAACAAAAACATGGCTCTATATCTGAATGTATATATGCATCTATACACACCACAGGCTGCTGAATATAAAAAGGAGCTAGACAATCATAATTACAAGTTACTCTTTGTATTTTAAATGGAAAAAATACAAGCATAATTAAAACAGAACACTCCTCCCCCCCCTTTTTTTTTCCCCTAGATTACATGCATAATACAAATAATTAGCAAGATTATCTTTTTTTTAGAAATGACAAAAGCTTCACTGAGTAGTGGAAGGACCAGGTCCCAGACAACAGCTAGGATGGTGACAGTTTTTGGTAACACCAAATCAGTTTGTAAATACTCTTTCATTTCTTTGTAGCTCTCCAGCAACAAACTAGTATTAGATGCATTGAAACTGCAGCAGCAGAAAACTTTTCCTTCTCTTGAAGGAGCTACAAATACTCTGCGAATGTTTTACACACTCCCAGGACTCCTATATTCATTTAACATACCATTTGTTTTTCTTAATGCGCTAATCAACAGTTAAATTCTAAAGTCCATTGATTTCCTTTACTTAGGAAAGTAAATGTACCGAGTATAAAAGGGCTCTAATCAAAGCTGCTCACTGCAGTTGGCCTGGTCGACTGCTACTGCTCACTCACCCCTTGCAAATTGGTGCCTTGGCAGTCACTTTTTCTACCGGGAGTCTGCTGCCACCCTCTGCCCGGAGGAGTCTGCAACCATCTCCTGCTGTAAAGGTGACGCTTAGTGCGGCTACTGTAAGAATTGCTTTTATTCTCAGGAGCAATTACTGATACTTCAGTGTTCTTACTACAGGGATCTCGCTCTCACAATCCAATTATTTCCCTTGAATGCAAATTAGAGTCATATGGAAGGGGTTCGACAAAATGAAAAATGACAAGATGCCTTTTTTTTTTTTTCTCCAGATTTGGTACCATGGTCTTTCTTTTGACTTTCTCAGTACTTTGTCAGTTCCCATCCTAGTTCTTTTGGTCAATATTAAATGCTTCTGGTTCATGAAGGCCACTTTGAGTGTGAAAGCTTTCACTCATGGCTTGAATGCACAAGGCATGGGTGATAGACATTCAGACAATAATTTGAATAAAGAAAAATTGTTCTTGGCTATATAGAATCTGAAAATTAAAGTTATTTTCATTCCAAAGCAAGTTATACGTTAATGGTATACAGGTGACTAGAAAAAAAATGGGAGAAATTGCTGTGAATTCATGTACTGGAGTGAGGAAGGCAAAGAATTATTGTTTTCCCATTTTGCCATATGAAAAACTAACATTTTTTTTCTACAGGTTTTATTGTAAAGTGTGTTAAGATTGGTGCCTTCTTATGCTTTTAGAGCTATGAGGCAAAAATTGGGCAGGTCTTTTAACACATCTGAACACAGTCTGACAAGGAAATCTTGGAAAAGGTAAGATTCATTTCATTATGAAATATCATAAAACAAGAGGCAACACTTATCCTGGCATACTTAAAGCATAATCGTGGAGCTTGTGACATATCTCCGAAGAATGAGGAAGACACAGTTTGTGTGTGTTTAGGTGTCCTACATGGAAAACCAGAAACTGCACTGAGAAGCAGAAATACGGTATGCCATCCTGTAATAAATAACAATAAATCAGCGCGAAGGCAGCTATCTTGTAGACTACCTAAAAACCTCAGCAACATTGTAAGAAAATTGTTAGGAGAGCCGATGCTTTAACCCACAACATAATGAGAAGCATCACTACCTCCTAGAAGAAAAAAGGCCCATATCTTGTAGGACTTTACAGAAGAGTCGTGAATTTATACTTACTGCATGTAATTTAGCTCTGGAAGTGTGGACTGGATGAGTGGACAGTGAAGTGGATCGAAGACTGGCTGGATGGCAGAGCCCAGAGGGTGGTGATAAATGGAGGCCTGTGGCTAGTGGTGCCCCACAGGGTCAGCACTGGGCCCAGTGCTCTTCAACTTGTTCATCAATGACTTGGACGAGGGAACGGAGTGCACCATCCACAAGTTGACACCTTCCGCAGATGAGACCAAACTGAGAGGAGTGGCCGACACTCCTGAGGGCTGTGCTGCCATTCAGAGAGACCTAGACAGGATGGAGAATTGGAAAGATAGGAAGCTCATGAGGTTCAACAAGGACAAGTACAGGGTCCTGCACCCGGGGAAGAATAACCCCAGACACCAATACAGGTTAGGAGTTGGTCTGCTGGAAAGCAGCTCCGCGGAGAGGAATTTGGGAGTCCGGGTTGACAACAAGTTAACCATGAAGCAGCAATGTGCCCTCGTGGCCAAGAAGGCCCGTGGGATCCTGACCTGAATCAGGAAGAGCACTGCCAGCAGGTCGAGGGAGGGGATCCTGCCCCCCTGCTCACCTCTGGTGAGGCAGCACCTGGAGTACTGGGTGCAGTTCTGGGCTCCCCAGGACAAGAGGGACGTGTTGCTTCTAGAGAAGTTCGAGCACAGGGCCACGAAGATGATTAAGGGACTGGAGGATCTGTCTTATGACGAAAGACTAAGCGAGCTGGACCTGTTTAGCCTAGAGAAGAGAAGATTGAGAGGAGATCTGATCCACATGTACCAGTACCTGAGGGGTGTAGGGAGGATGGGGCTAAACTCTTCTCAGTGGTGGCCAGTGACAGGATGAGGGGTAATGGGTACAAATTGAAACACAGGAAGTTCCATCTCCATGTGAGGAAGAACTTCTTTACTGTGAGGGCGATAGAGCCCTGGAACAGGCTGCCCAGAGGGGTTCTGGCGTCTCCTTCTCTGGAGATCTTCCAAAGCCGCCTGGATGTGACCCTGAGCCACGTGCTCTGTGTGTCCCTGCTGGAGCAGGGGGTTGGACTAGATGATCTCTAGGTCCCTTCCAACTTTAACCGTTCTGTGCTTCTGTGACTCTGTGGTTAATTCTAAGCATGTGATCAGCTGTGACTCTACTACTTTTCAGTAAATACACTCTTTTTCAGTAAAATTATCCTTTTTTTCTTTAGTCTTAATTCAGACCTAAATCTGAGGGATGCAGTGATAATAACACCATGTTTTTCCTCTGCAACAATGAACAAACCCCTCTTTTACTGTGTTATTGATCACTAGTCATGAAAACTGTTATTTGAGACTGGATTGGTGATCTGGGCTTCTGCCTGCATTCTTATTTCTAATTTTGTTAATGCTTGCATGAATTGCCCTGACAACTTTGAGATGACTACCCTATTCCTGACAATGTTGTTTTTGTTTTTTTCTTTTTGTTGTTTTTGCTCTGTTGAAGCTAAAGGGAGCTTGAGTGTCAGAAGAAAAAAAGCCTATGGGCAGTGCTAGATATTACTGCTTATATCATAATAGTATTGAGGGCTGAATAATTAAGAAAATGCAGAGGTGAACGTTGTTAAGTAGATTGTAATTGTTCATACCAGGTAGAAGAATAGGTATGGTGACTGTATTCAGGGTTGCATAAATGAAGTGAAAAAAGAAATGACACATTTTGGCGTAACATCTATAGTCATAGTTTACATGCTCTAAAATCAATTTCTGTTTTATCTAAAATTACTCCTAGCAGTCATGCATAATGCACAATGAAGGCAATTAAATAAAACTCCTCTCAGGAAAACAGTTCAGGTTTCCTTAACTAGAGCTGCAACTAGACAAAGACCTGTTCCAAAATACATATAGCCCAAGAATATTTTCTTGTTGGATTTACCTATGCTGCTAATAGCACTGTATCTAAATCCCATCATTATTCTAAGCATGAATGTTTCTTGAATATCAATATTGTTCAAAATACCCAATGCATTATATTTTCTCTTCCTACAAATACTTGGCTGTGTCTAACAGGTTTCAATCTTAATAGATTTTAGCCATATATTATCAAAATGAAATACCACGCCAAGAGGTATTTAAGCTATCTGTTATCAGAAACACTCCTAAATCTAGGTCATCTAGTTTTTAAGAGCAAGGAAGGCATGAACTATGTGAAGTTATAGACTTGACGAGCTCAGGAGAACTGGTGTTCCACAAAAGACTGTGCAAATGCACACTTGCACATTTTCTACCTAATTAATTTTTGACCCTTGTAGATAAATATGTATTTAGAGACCTTTAACAGGGGGCAGAACTGGGAGGAGACAAGATTAAAACTGTCTAAACCATAGTTTATATTTGCTTATGCTAGAAGTTAATGATTCTTCTACCAAGTACCAGCTCAGTCTTGCTTAAGGAAAGACTACTCTGGCTTTTGATTATTTGAGTGGTAGTATAGCTCCTGTTGTGGATACCAAACCTAGGTAGGCACTTTTTTAATATTCTTTTTGTTTGTCTTACGTTTAAAATGTTACCGTTTGGTGTTTGCAATTAATGAGCATTACCAATGTAGTACTAGTCTCATTTCCTGTGACCAGTAATAGCAGTAACATTCCTGTTCTGTTGATGGCATCCTACAGTTGTATGTTTCTCTTTGAACAGTAAACACCTTAGCTCATGAACAAGCAGCATTTAGACCTGCACAGCACTTTGTGATATTCATTTCTTATATTACATTAACTTAGCACATCTTATTATGGTTCCTTAAAGTATATAGCGATCAATAAGATTCTTGGGTTAGCGTTGCATTTGGTACAAGTCAAGATAGTTACATATACTCCTGCATGAAATCTGGCTCCTAATTTGTGATATTGCAGTCTATTAGATGGTGATACAGGTTTCTGGATTGCAAAGAATGCCTCTAATTTCTTACAGTCTGAAACACTGAAGAAGCCTGTGGCTGTACTGTGCAAAGTGGGCTGCTGGGCTTTGCAAGGGGCTTGCAGGGTGCTCTGTGCTTCATGTGATGTTGTGAAAACTTTCAGCTCCCACCAGAACAGATGATCCACACTAGTTACTAATTAAGACCCTTGATGTCCCCTCACGCTAAAATATTTCTCTGAAGACACTGAATTGAGCACAAGAATAAACTCAGTCTAATGAGAAAATAAGCTAGAAAAAGAGCAATTGGAACAACATGGAAGAGTGTTAATTTTCATTCTAAAAGTATGCCTTGGGATTTGGGGATTTTTTTCCTTATGCTTGTTTTCTGGGGGAAGTATTTTTTATTTTCCTCAAAAAGGAGACAGGGTGATTTGTTGTTGTTGTTGTTTCGTTTTCAGTCCAAGCAGCTACCTAAGCTATACGCGCAACTATGTGTTTGCACATTGCACTGTGTTACTTGGTATCTCTCTTCTTTCTGCAAATGCAATGACTTTTTGCAGCAGAATGGCTTGTACAAACAAAGAGTAATAGTTGGAAAGAAGAAGTAGGAGTGAATAAATAAATGTGCTGCCTATAACTTTGCTGATACCCAAAACTTTTGTTTGTTAAAAATGGAAACAAATGCTGGTGGAACAGTTCTAAAATAACAACACATGAATAGTTTTTAGCCTGGAAATGGTCAGTCTTAGCAGTTATTTTATGTTAAAACAATGGCAAATTTACCGTTTAACTTTCTTTTTCCTAATCTTCTCCCTGATCTTTTCATGGCTCCAAAAGATCTCCACATAGTCAGAGGCAGCAGGACAAAAGCAGAGGCTGCCAACAGCTGGTCCTTTCACATAACCCACTCTAGCATTTCTCCAGAAGTGGTTGCAATACCTTTTCCCTCTGCTCTCCTCTTTTCCCAGCAACAGTGCTTCCAGGAGCTCCTGTGCAAAGCAGCAATGGCACGCCGGCTGTTCACCCCACACAGGAGTCAGTCACCCTGCTCTTGCCTGGGAGACCTTCCCCTGGTCACTGCAGTAGCTTGTCCCTGCGCTGCTGAAGCAGATGGCTGCCCATTGCTAGTTGACTTCACAATTTTCTGCATGCACAAGGCAAATTTTGCCCACAGAAAATGAATTTTACTTTGTTTTATTTCTCTCTGATCTTTTGTTTTTCTTGACATCTCTGTCGATGCCTGTTCAACTATTTGCCACTCTTTTCTTAACCTGCTGTTTGATACTGCTGTCACTCTCAGGAACTGTCCTCCTTTCTTAGGTCTTCACAGTCACTCATTGAAACATTTTGCTCCATGGACTGCTCATATCTTAACTGATTTCGTTAGTTATGGATTCTAAAGTGCCTTTCTGTTTTCTCTATTTTTCTTCTTACTTCAATCTTCATGTTTTCCTGCCTGGCCTCTTGTCAGTGGTGGCCACTGATAGAACTAGAGGAAATGTCCAGAAATTGAAGCATCAAAAGTTCCACAGGAACTTAAGGAAAAAATTCTTCATAGTGAGGGTGACAGAGCCCTGGAACAGGCTGCCCAGAGAGGTTGTGGAGTCTCCTTCTCTGGACATCTTCAAAACCCGCTTGGATGCAGTCCTGTGCCACGTGCTCTAGGTGACCCTGCGTGTGCAGGGGGGTTGGACTAGATGATCTCTAGAGCATTCTATGATTCTATGATTCAATCTTTCTTTCCTTACATCCAGAGCCTAAGTCCTGTTGTACCTTCAAACTCAACAAAACCCTACTTCTATAGCCTTGTTACCAGTGATGACCTGCTATCCTAGCATCTTACTGTGGTCCCCAATGTACACTCATAAGAGCAAAAAAGTAATCTTTGCGTTACATGGGTGTAGCTAAATTTTGGAGGACCAGATGCTCAGAAGTATTTGAGTACTCACGCCCAGATGCACAGAGGGTCTCGTTCTGCAAGCATTTCTGTTATTAGCCATGCAGGCTTGAGTAGATCTTTCCTCTATATTTTATTCTCATCTTTCTGGGGAATTAAGGTTTGCCTGTAAGAAATTATTTTGCATTTGAATCCGTTTTTTCACCCAGGCTTACAGTGACACTTGCTTGAGTGAAGAGTGCACGACGTAGATATTAACATGGGAAAGGAAAGGAGTTATTTAAGGCAGCAATACCACTTAAGGACGGGATGGTAAACTTAAGCCTAAAAAAAAACTGTTAAAGTGTTTAAATCTCTGCTTACTTGTTTTAACATTGCTGAGGCTTGCCCCATTTGAGTAAACAAAATTGTTCTTCAGCACCATGCATTAGAGCAATGCCTGCCCTTCAACTGCTCTGAAAAATTTGCAAATGCAGCTGGACTTCTTCCAGCGTTGGAAAAGCTCATCCAACTTTTTTTTTTCAGCTCTATTCAACCGTGGAAAATATCTCTTTGTGTGTTTTTTCCTCTCTCTACCTCTTTCTTGGTCTTTTCACAAAGGAAGAGAGTACCGTGAAAGGTGAAATAAATCAGTTTCTGTGAGCTATAATTTCTGAGCTCTGACTTGGATTCATTAGTTCCAAAATTCCCATTTCCTCTGTGTGTCAAGAGCTGCAGATCTGAAGAGTGGTTTGTTCCAAGTGATCCATTTTCCCAGAGGGGCTCTGCAGTGGCTTTTGGATCTTCCTTCAGAAATCTGTTCTCTTTGTAGTTGGATTTGCACAAACGGGCAAGTGTTTTCATTCTTTAAGTAAACTTTCAAATAGTTATGTAAACTTCCCTTACAGCATTTCACAGAAGTAGTCTCCTTTACTATTACTTACCCATCCCTCCAATATAGAATTCTAAAAAATCAGTGAAGACAAATGTGAAGTTTGTAATATTTGTTGCAATAAAAACAAATTCAACTTTATCATGCAACTAATATTTCAACAATAAAAAAAACCCTATTATTTCAAAGGAGGGGAAAGATGAATCTTCTGTGGCTGCAGTATGTGTTCTTTGCAAGGGAAATGGAGTGATTCTGCTGAACTGCTGAGTAGCAGCAGATCTCATGCATAGATTGCATTCTGCAGAGAGAAAAAAACTAAGGATACCCTGCACACAATGCAAGAGAAAGAATACCTAAGCTCCTTGCAGCTGAGCTCCTGTAGCTGAAATAATTAATTCTTTTTGTCATCAAGAATTATGTATGTCCAGGCAATTCAAAGGAATAAGCAGGATGAATGTAGATGATGGTGTTATCACACTGCTCTCATCAGAGTACTCACTGACCCCCTAAGCCTCTTGACCCAGGAATGCAAAGCTTCCCTTGGACTCCCTATTCTTCAGCACTGGTGCTGTGTTGACCTCTTTATGTCGTTTATGTCAGACAGAGGTGCTCCCTCTTACCCTTTTTAGAACTAAAAGTCATTCTAAAACAAAACAAAATTAAAAAAAAGCAAGCACAAAAAATGGGGGAAGGAGGAAGAAAGAACCATATCATTCAAATGAAAGAGAGAAATCTAAACAAGATACTTAAAAACTTAAGCAAATATACCCTTTGAAACACCCAAGTCATTGAACCAAATCCTTTCCAATGAAAAGATTCAGTTTCAACATCTCGTCATTTTCCCATAACTGCTATTTCATCAGAGGGATCCTTAACTAACTTAACCTTGATATGTGTGTTCCTGTATTTATTATTGTTTTCTCTCATATCCAGATATTTCAGTCAAAAAATCAAGCATGGAGGTGGAAACTGAATCCAGCCATGTGGATGCCTCAAATGAGGAAGCAGAACCTGCCCAGCTTTTGGATGATGAAGCAAATAAACAACTGCCAGTCAAAAAGAAGACTTCCTGTTGCACGGGCCTGAAGGTTTGCTGTCTTATCAATATCACCACAAATTACATTGTCATATGTCAAGAATTGTTGTTCAAAATGTGACATGGCAGTCACTTTATTCTCGTTCCCTCTATCTTTTCTCAAACCCAATACAAACTGGAGGTACAGGGAAGGGTTTGATCTTGCCAAACCTTGTGCTAAATAAAATAAAAATTGCTAAGCTAACATACATACCCTCAAACTATTCATAGTTAAGCCCCCATCTTAGTCACTGAACAGGGTAGACTTAGTATTGGGATGAAGACTCCAGCTTATCCAGACTTCATCTCCAGTGCTGGACTTCCTCCAACCTAAAATAGATGGCTAAGACACAGTGCTGTCTGGATATTACTGTTGCCATCAGTTTTTGTAGGGCCAAAACAGGATGGCACTAACCCTGTTTCAGGGTGTTTAGCAAACAGGCCTAAGGACTGAAGGACTAAGAACTAAAGTCCTTAGTGCACTGATTCACACCAGCATCTGAGCTTTCAGGAGCACATGGGGTGAATTTAATGCATTGATTGAACAAAGCTGGTGAGAATTTTGCTTTAATGTTAGAACCTTAGTATTTGTCATTTCTGGCTTAGCTGCAAATACTACGAGGACAGGATTCCTGTTACACTGTTGTGTTTGGGTCTGTGTCTTGGCTCGTTCCTGAGCCAACTTCATCGCTGGTTAATTCCATAGGCTCAGTGGAGTTGTAACCAAAGAAAGACACATTTCTTCCTACGAAAAGTTTGTAAAAGGAAAAATTAACTGAAAAAAAAATAGGTAATTGCAAATTTCTCAAATGTCCGATGTGCTTTGGCTACAGTATTGGGCAAAGGTTGTCACATCTCGTATTTTATGACTCACTTTTGCCGTTCATATACACCTGCAAAAATAGAATCTGATCTCTCTGGGAGAATCGTGGCAGTTACTTAGTTTGCCATCATATACACAGACAATGCTGCAAGACAATGACTCCATAACTGAAAATCCTGTGACTATCTTTATGGAGAGTTTAATAGACACAGTGTCTTTAATATCGTGAAAGCCAATCTCTTTTTCTACTTTACCTTCCTATGAAAGGCTTTTATGGTTTGTGTTAGCATTGTTTTTTCAAACTCAAAATGACCAAGTCTCTTCTGTTTGTGTTTTTATGCTTGTCTGCAGTTTGTGATTTCACCTAGAACCCAAGAGAGATCATTGCTGAAATCAGGCAAGGAAGGTTTTCTTCCAAACAGACTCACCAAATATGAAACATAGCAAGACCAAGACCTGTACTTGTGAATTTTTTTCCCTTCATTTCTAGACCAAAAAAGAATAGTTATAACTATTCTCAAGCATTTACTGTCAGGATTGGCTTTATTTCTTACAGTAGATAATAATGCAAAGGTCTAAACATATATTTGTTTACTTAGCCAATATTGTTTTTTATTGTAACTTTTACCCAGTGAGCAATAAGTCTATTTATTTTTAGTCTCTGTTGAAATAGTTGGATAATATTTAAACAGACTTAGTTTATCTTGTTATCTGATATATCATTGTTTACTAAAGCCACAATATGTGTCAGTGGAAACAACTATAAAATCGCAAAGAATGTTAAGCTTTCCTTTATAAGGTATGTAGTACACAAGCAACATAGCTATGATATATGTATATAATTAAAATACATTTAAAAAGAGATTCATCCACGTGAATAGGCCTAAAATAAGTAACGCATGGCCCAAACAGAAGATAACTGTGGCTAAAGTTCATCCGAGGCTAGATTATTTTCTAGTCTCTGTTCATGGAGAATTTTACCACAGGCACATTTAACATTTCTATAATGTCTAGAAATCCCAACATTTTGGCTGCCCAACACTGGGCCTCTGACAAACTTCATCCTTGGACATCACCAAGGTAAGCAGTCCCCAGAGAGTTGTTTGCTGAAATTTAAATTCCACAGTCCGTAGAATTCCTGCCTTGTAAAACCTTTGACCAGCAAGGCAGGAAAGATCAGGCTTTCTGGTCATCAAATGGCCACAGCAACCCTGAACACAGGCAAAGAAAGTGGCTGCTCTAGGAACTCAGAGCCCAGGGCAAACCTTGCTGAAGGACGGCCATGATGCTGCGCAGCATGAAGGCATGTGAGAACATGTACAATGTCATTGCGGGAACTGGGTTAACAAAGTCAACCCAGATGAAATAAATACTGTAATGATTGTTCCACACAAGCTTAAGCATATTTCCTCTTTGCATGACCTGCTTCCCTGTTCCTACCCCCCATTTTCTGTCTTCATCTTTCCTCAGGTGTTTCTCGCTGCTTTATCCTTCAGCTACTTTTGTAAAGCATTGTCGGGCACGATCATGAAAAGCTCCATCACCCAGATTGAAAGAAGGTTTGACCTTACATCCTCTACAGTTGGTCTCGTTGATGGAAGTTTTGAGATGGGTAATTGATATCCCATAACACAGAGCAAATTTTTCAGAGCAGTGTGGGACACGGCATCTGGTATTAATTTTTGTTCTTCCTTTTTTAGGTAATTTGCTGGTGATTGCATTTGTAAGTTACTTTGGAGCTAAACTTCATAGGCCGAAAGTGATAGCTGTAGGATGCTTTATTATGGCTTTGGGATGTCTTTTAACAGCAATGCCTCATTTCTTCATGGGATAGTAAGTACTAAACAAGATTCATTTGGGTAACAGAATGTTGGAATTGGATATTGTTTTCTGAACAAAAGCTGGTTTATATTAAGTAAGTCCTAGATTTTTCAAGAGTATATCAAATGAAAGCACCATTAATCACATGTAATACATACATTACTCATGTGATACATACATTACTGTACATATTATCTAGTTGAAAAAATATGGTTCCTCCAAGGCAACTGTTCAACTTTTGGCAAAAATCTGCAAACCAAAATGCTTTAATTTTCAGTCAGTCAGGTTTGTTCTGGAGTGGAGACAGAAAAGGAAATTATTTTAGGAAATTATTATAAACATATGTGTATAATTTGGTAGAAAATAGAATCCTGTGAAAATCTTTTGAAAAATCAATTTTCAAACAGAAAAAATTTGTTCTTTGAAAGTCTGACCCTGCGTGTGCAGGGGGGTTGGACTAGATGATCCCTAGAGGTTCCTTCCAACCTTAAGCATTCTATCACTCTATGATTCAGCCAACATACCAGGCTAATGCTATTGTTTTAAAGAATTATATAATCTTTCTGAATTGCTTACTGTGTGAATGCTTTACTGGGTTTCCCCAATCAGTAGCAATCTAGGGATGTGGTATCACTGAGTATTAATAGAGATGTCAGGTTTATGTGGGCAGGAAATTTAAACCACCATGAATCACAGTAAAATTATTAAGATATACCCACCTCTGTGATTTCCAGAGCGATTTGCAATTGGTGCTGTTCTGAATAGGACCTCAAGCTTTGAGCCTGAGGCTTCATACCTGAGATATAATTTTCTTTACAGTAACAGGCAACCTTCATGCAAAAGTAGAACTTCAGAGCTAATCATTGAAGAAAAAAACCTACAGAGGTGCTCACTAGAAGAAATCCAGGTCCCTGAAAGAGGCACCTAGAGCTTGGGTGCAGCCTCAGGCAGCCTGTGCTCCTGTGATCCCTCACACAAAGAAGCCTTTCAGCTTCAGCGAGCGTTTACAGATGAATCAGTGCTCATAGAATTGGTCCTTTTTTTTTTTTTTTCTGTTCCAAATGCTCATGGCTGGTTTAACTGATTATCTGTGGCTGGGTAAACTAATTTCTATGATTCTTATACAGATTCAGACAATTACTGTCTTTTGCTTATAAGTAATGTTTATAGCCATAGCTCTGAAACAGTGAAACTATATAGTGAGACATATTTCTGTTGCTTGATTAGATGTATTAGAATAATTTTAGTGTACTATTGCAAAAAGAATACTAAAGAGCACTTTTAATCATGACGATTTCATCTTACATCAACACAAGACTGTTATTTCACACTGCTTAAGTCAAGCCATGTATCTGTCTATACTGAGAAACTCATGAAGCTTCTCCTGAGCTAGTGACTGAATTTTTCCAAGGAAATTGGTCTGCAGGGTCTCCTAAGATGAACTCTTGGTTTCAAACTGAAAATAGGTTTGCATGGTCTAACAGAACCTGTCCAGTTCCTAGAAGCAGAAAGTATATTTTACCATATTGTTGTGTCTGAACTAATTGTGCTTTGCTCCTCAGGGATTTAGGATCTGGGAAGATGACTGTGCTAAAACACCAGGACTGTTTCTAGCACCTGAGCAGCTCTGCTGTCTCTCCGCTGCATTTCCCTGCACCCTGTAAATACACCCCAAAAGTGCCTTTAAGAGATTAATTTAATCCATTATCTACTCTATGATGGTCAATGCCAAATAACAGGGCAACAGATACCTCCTGAGGATGAATTCTCCTTTTCCTTTTTTTTTTTAGTGTTTCTATATTCCATACTTTAAAAAGCTCTATTTTTACTCCGTCATTAGCATTTTGGACTGATATTAGAAAGCAATACATTTCTCTTAATAGAAGTAGCAGTCAGGTGATTGCTACTTTATATTAATACATAATGGTATGTATGTTGCTGTTACTAGTAAACACTGCTTCTAAATGTAGCACTGTGTGTTTCCAGCTATAAGTATGAGACAACATCACATACAGCATCGTCAGTCAACCTAACTTCAAAGATAAATCCCTGTTTGCTACATCATGATGCCAACAAAACTTCTTTGGAATTCTCACAATCAGGTAAGTGTAAGTACCAGTGAAGCAGTTAGTTTTATTCTGTCTTGGTCATCAATTGAGTGAATTATTCCCCAGAGAAGGATGCTCATTAGATTTCTAAATTCAGGCTCTGCTTGTCTGGGAACATTGCTGACAGTTAACTGCATATTGTGCATTTCATTTGGAGAAGAAACAACAAGCATACACAGACTACTAGGATCCAGATCCCCAGTTCCCTACATATACCCTTCCAGATTACAATAAAATGACCCTAACATTAAAAGTATTGCTGAGAATGCATGGAAAAAAATTAGCTTCCAAAGAGATTCAGATACGCAGGACCTAGGAAAAAAACAAGCAAACAGAATGGCATGAAGGGATCTGAAGCTGTGCACCATTAACCATAAATGAATGGAGGTTTCCATGCTATTACTTATAAATATGGTGTATAGTTTTAGTTCATTTTGCTCAGCATGGGTGGAGAGTGAGCTAAGCTGTGCCCAAGTGATGATCTCTAACTTCTCAGGTTAAAGGTATAAGTTATATCCCAGATAGATAATATCTTTATGACAATATCGATCTGTCATTTCAACATGGATATTTTGGGAGTGGGGGGTGAGCAGCAGGGGGTGATACCTGTATCTTTAGAAACCAAACGTGATGGAGGTTAAGGTAAGTGTTATTAAACTATTATAAAAAGATATAATGGAACTAGCAGCCTCGTCTTAATATTCCATAAGGAGAGTGTTTTTAATGCTTTACATATTAAATTATAATAATTTGATGTGCTTAATTTCCTGAGATTTGTCAATATTTCCCATTCAACTATTCTATCTTGAAGATGTAACCCTCATTATGTGCAGGCTGTGAAAAGGAAACATCATCATATACGTGGATATATATTTTACTGGGAAACATGTTACGTGGAATTGGTGAAACACCGATAACACCATTGGGCATCTCTTATCTTGATGACTTTGCCAAGGAAGAAAATGCACCTGTATATATAGGTAATCTCAAAGTAAAATAAACTGAGAAGTACATAGAGTAAGAAATTAGTCATCCTTTGCAGCAGAAATTGTTCAACCATTAAAATATGCTTGTGTTTGCTTTGTATGTTTTCAGCAAGTTTGCACACAATAGCCATGCTGGGCCCAATGTTTGGTTTCATGTTGGGATCGCTATGTGCGAGACTATACGTGGATATTGGATTTGTGGATTTAGGTAAGCAAAGCAGAGATAAAGTAGGAGTAAGATAAAATGTAAGAGCTGATTTGTACCACTATAGGTAACAGATTCCTCTACATACCTGTAAGTTTTTACTGTATTCCAAGATATTGCTGAAAGTTTGCTTTGACAAGACAGAACGAGACAGAACTAGATAGGGGATGTATTTTAGACCCCTGCCTTAGGGTTTAAAAATTAAATACATACTTAATTTTCAATATTAGTATCAAGACATCTCATTAAACAAAGATGTTTTCCTAAATTGAGATCCTAATGAAGAGTTCTGCTGGCATAGAAATTTTTCAGATCTGATGAACTACCTCCCCTTTCAACTAGTCATTTTGTAATATTTAGAGTTAATTTAAAGTTTGCAGTATATTTATATTTCTTGCTTGTTTTAATCCAAAGAAAAAGCATGATATCACATCCACAAGTGGTGGCCGTGGTCTGCACCTTACACTTGTAAGAGGCAGGAATCATTTATGAGACCATATTTCCTGGCTAGACCATCCTTCATTCCCCAGACCAACTAGGGAGAACTGTGCAGGGCAGACTGCTGGAAAATTTTCGGGAGATAACCCATCCATCAGCAGCAGTGGGTGATCCCCTTTTACTGGCAAGAGGGAGAACTTGAGCTCTTCAGGATCCTGTACTTGGATAGATTAATTATTTTATGACTTCCCTATGTTAAGCCAATATTATAGAATAATTAATTATGAGTAATTAAGCGTAATAGCATTGAGCCAGTTCTGCACAGTGAAAAGTCTTACAGCGTTGTAAAGTCTTACAGTACAAAGTCTACAGCACTTAATAGCTATAGAAATACAACAAAATGCTCATCCTTCTTGCGATACGTAATTGAGCATAAATTTGTGCCTAATGTCACTGACACCAAAGAGAATATGCTTAATGCTGACCTACACAATTCGGTAACCAAAGGATAGTTTCAGTAGAAATCTGCCAGGCCAAAACGATCCAATGTTTGAGGCCTGTCTGTCACCTATTTTGGATTCTTACGTGCTGGGTAAGGGCTGATGTGTGGCACTTTATGCCAGTCAAAGTGGCAGTCAACATATGCCATAGGAACCATAACACCATCCAGGTGTGTTTCCTGATGCCTCCGTTGCATGAAAGGTCTCTCATTAGATGATTATCTTTAGCACTGAGAGTCAAATATTGTCCTGTGTAGGTATGTTTGCAGGCGAAGAGCGGAAACTTTTTCTATTTCCTTATTTAACTCATTTCTGTCTCCCTCGATTCCAGAAAGCATCACTATCACTCCACAGGATTCTCGCTGGGTGGGTGCCTGGTGGCTAGGTTTTATGATAGCTGGAACAGTCAGTCTCCTGGCTGGTATTCCTTTCTGCTTCCTGCCGAAGAGCCTGGAAAAGCCAGAGGGAGACAACCATGACAAAACCTCATCTGGTCTCCTGGAAGAGAGGAAAGCCACAAGGAAGACACACACTTCTGCAAAATCCAAGCCAAAGAAGTGGTCAGCCATGTTGAAAGGCAAGTGTTTTGTGTGTTGTATAACTATGGGAAGCAGTTGATACAATATGCAGCAGGAACCTGATAGTTCTGCTGGACACTTCATTTCCCCAGTGCTTCAAAATAAATCAGTTAGCTATCCTCAGGAAAGGGGGTGTATTGGAAAATAAAAAGCATTTTTCAGGAGTCTAAGGATCTACCTGATTTATCATTGTTTCAATGACACCCTCTAAAATTTTGAACTAGAATATATTAAGATTATGGAAAAAAAATGTTTCTGTATTAGAATCTAAAGGAAATGGGTTTATTTTTCTGATCATCATAGAGCTCATGGAGACTCTGAAGCACCTTGATTCCTGAGGGGGGAAGAAATGGCAAGGCTGAATTTCAGTTCTTGCTGAGCAGTTTGTTAGGCTAGGAGAGTTGGGAGATGGAGGATGAGGAAGGGATGGCATAGTGTTATCAAGAAAATACTGTCTTTATTCAGATCCCACTGGAAAACATGCCTTTGGACATCTCTGCAAAGGCACCCCACTCTTAGCCTTGAACCTGTGATGATATTAACGTTAGCTTAAATAAATAACTTTTTTCTGTGTGAAACTTTTGCGATGCGAGGGGCTCCTTATAGGTTCAAGGCCTTAATCAACAGTTCTGTCTTTCTTTTCTGTCTAGCTTTTAATTATGCCATTTCATACAATTCTTCTTTCTCGGACTCTGGTATTTTATCTGAGAACTAGATGTTGCTGTTAGATACAATGTAAATGAAGATCAGTACACTCGGCACTCAGATGCCCTAGGAAAGGACTTTTCTCTGAATTTCATAGATTACTCACCAGCAATTATGGCATGTGTTATTCAAAGCCAACTCATATCTCTCTTTATTTCAGATTTCTGTACATCCCTGAAAATAGTATTGAGTAATCCAATGTACATTACTCTGATGTTCAGCTCATTGTTACAGTTCAGTAGCTTTATCGGTTTCCTGACTTACAAACCTAAGTACATGGAACAGCAATATGCACAATCTACATCTAAATCTAACTTTCTCATAGGTGAGTGACACTGTGTGATCACTATGTGTATCCACGGGGAGAAGTTCTAGCATGCTTATTCTGGGACTGAACTCCTTGTAGAATAGACTGATGTCTCTCCTGAAGCTGAATTATACAAGGCTGCAGACAAACTATAGCTTTTTCCTGGTCTATGGGACCAGAATAAAGCAAAAACAAAACAACCAAACAACAACCCCATGCTCAAAATGTGGAATGGTGTAGGGATATGCTGTGATGTCTGACTGGTGGGTGCTTGTGGTAGAAGCAAGAACCAAAGCCCATACTAGCTAGATGGGTGTGCAGTGGTTTTTTGAAATAGACACTTCAAAATATCATGCCAAACTTAAGGAACATGTTGAGCAGGCAGACAGCTAGAGTCATCAGATACAACTTAGAGCTGTCTTGGACCTTGCCCCAAGAGCAGAAGTTGGCTCTTAACTACAGTGCGAGTCTCTTATTTTAACATTCCTCTTCTATAATCTCTTCCAGGTTTGACATCCTTACCTCCTGTAGGTCTTGGGATTTTCCTAGGAGGGCTCATAATGAAGAAGTACAAAATGGGCATCACTGGAATGGCAAAGTTTGCATTTAGTATGTCATTTTTTGCCTTCCTTCTCAGTCTGCTGCACTTGTTTGTGGGCTGTGAGAACCATGTAGTGGCAGGACTGACAGTGTCCTATGACGGGTGAGTGAAAAATGGACGGACATTTTGCTTCATGGGAGCACGGAAACACTCCAGATTATATACTCTGGCATCAGTTAAAATAGGAAAACACTTTTGCATTGCTTAGAGGAAGTGAACCCTAGCAAATGTTTATGTCGTAGTTTTATTGAATAGGGGAGTGTCAGACTGCCAATACAGCACTGGCAAAAGTTTAATTACAAATATATTAGTAAAATTGCATTTTTAGAAGAGTAGGTCATCTGGCTGCTGCAGGAATTGTTTCCATATTTCTCATACTGACGCCTTTTTTTCAGAAGTGATTTTCTAGCAAAGTGTGTCCAGACTTGACAAAAAGGTGAAAAATATATAACAGAATTTATAATATAATATAATAGAATATATAATATAATATAATATATATATAATATGATAGAATCTCAAGCAAAGAGATCAATTCTGTAGAAACTCAACTATTAAAATCTGAATGACCTGAATTTGAGAGTAGTGACTCAGACAGAAGGGAAATTTGAAGGGATTAAACTGACTTGAGCACTGCTGAAAGGGTATTCTCACACCAGTCTAAACTTAACTTCGAAGGAAACCCATTCAGAATCATGAAAATGCCTTACTTTCTGACTGCAACTCTGGCTGCAAATGTGCCACCGATGTGTGGGATCCTGTCTGTGGAGACAACGGAATCACATACGTTTCAGCATGCCTCGCTGGGTGCACTGCTTCTGTGGGACGTGGAAAGAGCACGGTAGGAGCTTGCTCCAGTTCTCCAGTTCCTGGTCTTCTTTCTTATTTATTAATTTTTTTAGTTAGCTTATCTTTTATATAGCAGCAGAGGTTTAGTAGAGTCATACACACTTAGAGGAAACCAAAGGTACGGGGGAACAATAAGTAAAACTCTTATCATCTCTAGATGCAAACATTATGGAGAGATTTTTTTACACATTAGACTAAAAGCCAAGCTCTTTTTTGGAGATACTAATATTCATCTTTTGTGGATTGAACATAGGAAAAATAATTCAAAGTACTTAGATATATTTTATGTCAATTCCTCACCATTTGGCTTTCATAAACCTGATCTTGACTGCTCTGAGGTTTCAGCCAAGAGTGGAAGTGCACTGACAAACACAGCTGCCCTCTTCCCAGTTTGTGTCTATGTGAGACTTCAGCGTGGCAGGATACTGCTTATTTTTCCAGATGGCTAAGCTCTGCTTGGCACAGAGCAAGACAGTTCTAGTGAATGGATATATGACTTCATTGCACTGTGTTTCTCATGTCTTATGATGCCAGATGATCATCCTAGAAAATACATGGCCTGGGAAATGCTTTTTCACTCAGACAGAATTTTTTGTCCAAAATAGTTTTCTTTCTGGGTAGTTTCTTATTGGTGCCTACAGGGATCTTTTTCCAAAGAGGTTCTTTGCTTATACTCTTATATGTCAAAGGAGAGGGGGAAGTAGGACTCAGCAGGCTCTGTGAGATTGGGACCACTGTGTCTCACAGAAGTACACACGTATAGAGCCTGAGGTTCCTCTAATGCAAACACGGTAGGATGTTTAGCTGCGTGTGCCTGGCAGCAGGGAATGCCACCACCTGGCAGCGCCCCACCAAAACCCTCTTGTGTCTTTCAGCTCTACCATAACTGCAGCTGCCTCCAAGCCAGCGGGTCACAGTGGGGAAATAACTCTGCCACGTTGGGGCAATGTCCGAAAAGTGATGCTTGTGCAAGGAACTTTATTTATTATACAGCAATACAAGTCCTAAGTGGCTTTTGCTATGCACTGGGAGGCACCCCAGCTTTCATGCTCATGTTTAGGTAAGCAAACTTAAATGAGTATGTACCAATGATAGAGTATTTCCAATGGGAGAATCAGGGTGATGTTTAGGCTTCTTTCTTTCCTTTAGCAACAAAAACTGTCTTGCAGTATAGCATTTTCTCTGCTGAATTTCCTCACTTCACATTTGTTTGCAGTTGCTAACAATAACCTTACTTCTCTGCTGATATTAAGTCTGTTTTAGTGTGTTGCTTCTAAATCCTCCATAATGGTGTCTCTTATAGGTATTATATACCAAGGTTTTCCGGAATATGTCTTCTTTCTCTGTTTGCATTTTTGGCCCCATGGGTTTTGAAAACACTGTACATTTGCGAAGATTCATGGATGTGGAGTAGACCTAGCATATCATACTCTTTGGTTGTCTGTAAATTCAGGTCATGTGAGGCACGGAGGCACATAGTTTTTGTCGTATATAGACACAGGGATACCAGGATGCAATTAGGAACATGTATAGAAATTAGTATATACTTTTCAGTTACCTGAAGTGCAAGTTCAAGTGGTAGAAGAATGCATTAGTGACAAATTTAAGAGTCCCAAGGGCATCATGTCATCCTAAATGAGTATGGAAATTAGAATGCAAACTCCCCCCTTCCTTCTCATTGTGAGACATCTTTTTGAACGTTGTCCATGTTAATATTTGCAAGATGACAGACCGAATATATAATGCATTCAAGATCAGTGCCCAGTTCAGATGCTTGTAATGTGGTTCCCCACAAAGCTGATGGATGTACTGCCAGACAGTTTGGTGTCATTCAAGATGCAGCAGTTGAACAGACTGCCTTGACAAATGCCATTTGAGAATAAAATGATGTAGCAATGCAGCTATATGTAACACTCCTGTCTCAGAGCATTAACATATTTTCCATCACATGAGTAAAATTTTTCTCATCAAGTGAGAAAATTTGTGCCAGTGACTTAAGGAGCTGGGGACTATATTTCACTAACACTAGGATAGGGAGTGTGATTATGTCTTTAATATTTCACTTCTTTAGTGAGTGGACTTCCAAAGTGCCCGAAATAGATTAAATCACCCTTTTTTGTTACCACTTAGCCTATTTCCACAGACATCAGAAGCGCGTTCCTCCTGAAGCTTGGCGTTCAGTGATTCTATGATGAATGTTATACCCAGGGGAAATAGCACCAGTTTAGCAAGCATGTCTAAGCACTACTTCTTACTTATCCCTCTTTCTTTCAGGTGTGTCCAGCCAGAGCTGAAATCTCTTGCAGTTGGTCTGCACACACTTGTTATGAGAGTGCTAGGTAAGAGAAATTATTCTGAGTAATTAAGATGTTTGCTTCTGTAGCTTTAAATGACATCATAGCAGCCACCATTCACGAACCAAACACATACTTGGAATTGTTGTTGTTGAAGGTCCAACATACCATCAAGAGTTCACCGCAAAAATATCAAACACCATTTTGAAATGTTTTGGGCTTCTTATTAAACGTTGTTGCACTTGAGACAAGGTATTCAAAAATGGAACATTTCTGAGCAAAAATAAAATATTAACTTAATTAAGATTTAAGTGATAGCTTTCCTTACTGAGACATAGCACTGCAAGTAAGGTAAAAGGAAGAGGGCTCTATTAGCTCTCTTTATTCAAGGCAAATAAGAGTTTTCATAGCAGAAAGTACTGTCCCTACTGAAACTGTGCCTTTGTGGTACACAAGTGCTTAGATACCCTGTCCTTTTTAGCATGCTGCAATGCCCTTTTTTCCTTTTTGCATAAGGATTGCTAATGAGATGTGTTGTAAATGAGATGGTTAATTAAGATGCCTAGACAGACAGGAAAACATCTATGTCTTTGTTTCCTTTTATGTCTTCTTTGTCAATGGAATAGAAAATAACAGCATTTTAGAAATGCTGAGAAATGTAAGTGTGAAAAGTCAAGCCAGATGGATTTGCTATGAAGCCCAAGATATCACCAGCAGTCTACAAATGTCAGCAGTCAGTGGTTGATTAGAACTGTAGTCAGTTCTTGGAATTTAGATGGGACATTCTTTCTGAGACAGGAAGATGTACCCACATTTTGTCCTCTTGCACTTTTGTCATCACACAATAACAGGGCAGATTTTCTGACCCAGCACTCAGCACTTACTGGTCCTGAAAAGGGTTAAAGAAAGTATTAGGAAAATAGGCCTGAGACCTTTTACAGACTTGTGCTTGAGTGCATCAAGCTGGCAAGCACCTTTCCAGATAGGAGCCACTGCTGTCGATCCATGAAAGCTTGCATTCCTCCCCGGGGCCTTGGAGCGCAAATCTTCTGTGCTTCCCTTTCTCTCCCTGGGAACATCCAAAATGAGCATTGCTCTCATCATACCCTGCCTGCAGCTCTGACCATCCACATGGACCTCTGTGCATACACTATTAAGTAAACCTTAAATACTTATAGAGGAAAGGAACAACTCACTGCAGTCTTATTCTCTGATGCCACAATTACAGTGGAGGATGGAACTTGACGCTAAGAGAACATAAGGATGATTTCTAAAAACAAAAACAAAAAAAAAAAAAAAAGGAAAAAATATGTCTTGTGATATCTTGAGACATTTCTGTTTGCTTCCTTGCAGCTGGAATTCCAGCTCCGGTTTATTTTGGTGCATTGATTGATAGGACTTGCTTGAAGTGGGGAAGTAGAAGCTGTGGGCTTCGAGGGGCTTGCAGAATATATGACTCTAATGCTTACAGGTAAGGTAAATTAGAACACAAAGAAAGAGCCTCATTCATTTCCTCACTGCAGATAGATGCTCCGTATTTTATTATACTATATTGTATGAGACCACTGATGAAACACTGGCCAAACACTAACTCTGGACTAAAGTAATGGCCCTTTGATATCAATGACAAGAACTTTATGGAATGTGTGCAAACAAATATGTATATTCTTTGAGTCAGTGTAAGACACTGAGGGTTTAACGAGTCACCAGTAAGAGAGGAAAGTTATCCAAATCTACCTTATTTGCAGATAGATTGCTGGCACTGGCAAGGCAGTGACTTTGTGCCTTGGCCATGCTCGAGAGAAAAACAGTGAAAGAAAATCACATTGGGCTGCTGAAAGCATTGGTTAAATACAGGCTAAAAACTGTCCCCAGAAGGAATATTCTTGAGATTTCTTCATTTTCACTCACCCCTTGACTTAGGATGAATTTTTTAATTTTATATAAAATAGTCCAACGTAGGAATCACTATCTATTTCTAGCCCTGAAAAAAATATTAATGAGAAATCTTAAATAAGAATAAGGAAGATGATGAAAGTTTCACTTTCCAACTATTTTTATAATATTACAAATTCTTTAGCAAGCTCTTCTAATACCAGTTTATATAACCAATCAGAAAGTGGATTTTCATTTTTTTTCCCTTCAATGTGATGTGTGTTTCAGTTTTGTTGAAAAATTAAAGGCTAACATTTTACATTCTGTCCCACAGATACGCCTACCTTGGCTTATCAGCAGTGCTAAGAGCTCCTTCTTACTTGTTAGGAATCCTTTTTATAGTACTGGCCAAGAAACACTATCAAGATAAGAAATCCAGATCTGCAGAAAATGGAGGAAGAGAAGAAGTTCCTATGAATAAAGAAGATAATTTCAAGAGCAGTGAACCTCTGGCAGGTTCTCTTGAGGCCGAGAATGAATCCTGCATTTAGGAGGCCATTTAAAACATTGTCACATGAGTCAGGGCACTTGTTCTTCAGGACAGCTCTCACAACATCATGAATAAATCAAAAATAAGTAACACTTCTTTGGAAAGTGCAAGCAATAACCAACTTGTAATCAACAAAAAGAAAAGCTTACGCAGAGGCATGTTTCACTTTCAAGTATGAATATGTACACCGGATCACAGAATGGTTAAGGTTGGAAGGGACCTCTAGAGATCATCTAGTCCAACCCCCCCTGCTCCAGCAGGACACCTAGAGCACGTGGCACTGGGTGGCATCCAGGTGGGTTTGGAAGATCTCCAGAGAAGGAGACTCCACAGCCTCTCTGGGCAGCCTGTTCCAGGGCTCTGTCACCCTCACAGCAAAGAAGTTCTTCCTCATTTGGAGATGGAACTTCCTGTGTTTCAGCTTACACCCGTTATCCCTCATCCTGTCACTGGCCACCATGGAGAAGAGCCTGGCCCCATCCTCCCTACAATCACCCCTCAGGTACTTGAACACGTTAATCAAATCTCCTAAAGAGATTTGATAACCAATAACAGCCAGGTTCTTGGTTGATAAGGAAGGAAAATCCACCTGGCATCACTGATAGGCCCCATCTGCAATTTTTGAAGGTGTCAGAGATGCCTGCTGGAGGAACAACCACCTCTGATCCTGCACCCAGAGTCCAGCCAGGGAGCATCAAGCTGGCCTCCAACTGCAGGGTTACAATTTCATCTAATTCAACACAGAATTCAAAACAAAAACATAGCCTTTAAGCAATGCATTCCCACCTCAAAGAAATGAGCCATATCATTTTCTATTGCAATATTGGCAAAATCTGTCAAAACCAGTATTTTCCCAGAAAACATTTTGTCTTAGTTCAGCTGAAAACTTTATTCTTAGTTACAAGCACAAATAGGTTGCTAGAAATGAAATAATTGTTTAAATGGCCTCAAAGTTGTAGTACTGCATTTAAAGTTAATTTTTTAGGTGTGACTATAAAACACAAGAAATAGTCTGAATTTTGTAGTGACACTGTTTTCTGAGCAAAATCTATGCAGTGTATGAAACTCTGTCCAAGGTGCCTTTTATTGCTATGCCAGGTAGTAACCAGCAGAGGACACTCAAAGAATAGTATTACCAGTGACTGAACTGCTCGAAACACTTACTATGCACAAAGTCACTATTTTGGGGAAGAAGTTGTTCGATGATTATGCGCAGTATTAATCTGTGTTTTCCTGCACCTTAAAGCTTTTTCAGCTCAAGCCTTTAGCACATATTTTCTGAGTTACTTTTGTATATTTGTTGGGTTGAGTTTCTTATGTTTCTACCAATTAGATATGGACAATTGTTACAACTTTAAATAAAAAGATACATGCTTGACTATCCTTTCCTAACAGTGATTAGATTCTCTGGTCAATACTTCACAGCAGATGCTCAAGACACAGTGGGCTATAGAAAACAAACAGATAATATACTAAGACACATTAAGCAAAATGCTAAGCCAAGCAGTTGTGAAGTAAGAGTGTGGGCCATCATGAAAATTCATGCAGTAGTGGTTATAGTCACTGAAGGGAAAAGAGTGAGACTTCTTTTCCAAATGAAGCAATAGTCGCTGGAAGAAGTGCCGACCTGTTTATCAAGTTTGCTATGTGTTTTTGCTTGTAACTAATACTTGCATTTGCGAATGTTTTGACATATCCAGATACAGCTCTAGGAATGACCTGAATGATTGAAACACCTTGTCTAGTTACTCAATTTGGGAAGAGTTTTGACAAGGAAAGAAAATGCAACTGTTTGGTTCTGCATGAGTGTTCTCCACTTTGTCCACATGCCACTTTATTTGTATGTCTGTGTGTATACATGATTTCCTAGGATGACACCAAAGCCAGAGTTTGGGTGAGGTACTTTAATCCAAAATCTGCAACCTTTGAAAACACATATTTTATGTGTCAAAATATAGCAATTTTAAATCGGAACAAGAGCAAATCCTGGATGAGGAATTACATGTGAGGAATCAGCCCTATCAAAAGAAAGGGTTATGGCTGTCAGCAATTTTGGGGAGCTATTACTCCAGCCTCATGAGGTCAAGGAGGTAAAAGTAAATGGGCCTTTTGGATGTAGAGAGGAAGGTAGGTACAAGAAAATCATAATCTGCTTAGGAAGGGCTTTTTCTCCCTTTCTTATGAAAAAATTGTTCCAGCCCCAGTCAGGGTGCAAAGCTCAGCTGCCTTTGTGCACTGCAGCAGTGTAGTAGCTGCAAGAGAGAGCAATATTCTGAAATGCTACTAGCTTTGAAAAAAAATGATGCTCTTCTGTCTGTCATTAAAGAAATGCAACCACATGGCACAAATCTGTGATGGAAGTAGAGCAACCAGGACACTCCAGTTGTATTTTGTCTCACACTACAACTCTGTAATTAATTTTTGTGCTACGCTCATGTCCTGAGAGCACTCAGTACCTAAGGAGCACTGCGCACACATACAACTTTGGATTTGCAGGAGAGAGAGAATTATGGGGTATCTTCACAGTTCTGAGAGGAAAACCTGGAGGCCACCCTTTTCTCGTTGCTGTTTTGGAGAAGAATTACTCTGAGAGAATATGTGCATGAGTGCATTTCAGCAGCAATCTATCACTGCAAGCTCCACTTCTACACAGCGAGTATGTAAAATGAAGCACCCACCTCTGCTCTTTAATTCATTGTGGTAAAGACATCCATAGCTCCCTTTGCCCAACTCTTTGAAGGAGCAGGTCAGTTGTATTCAGGTGCCTTCCTGTGGCACAGAAACTTTTTAGCAGCAAGGCCTCTAAATGCAGAGGGGCAGTTCACAATTACCAAAGTTGGAAGTTGTTGAAGTAATTGTTCAATTGTTTCATTTGTTTGTTTGTTTGGGGGCATTGCTGTTGTTTTGGGTTGGGCTGGGTTTTCTTTGAAAACTGTGAGGAAAAAAAAAATGTTGTCTTTTTTATTCACACAGGAAAGAAGATAGATTGTATCTCTCACCATTTATAAAAAAAAATGCATAATGTCCAAAAACAATACAGAAATACTGCTAGAGCTGTGCATGCTTTGAGTAAGTTGCTTTTGGGTGTGTATCTACATTTCAGCCCACAGTTGAAATCCACACAACAAATGATTTGTCCACCTTAGTGCCTGAACATGACACAGGCTGATTGCCTGAACCAACACAAAACCCGAGAAAAGCAAACTCAGCTCTGATGGGCTGCAATACGCCCATGCACACCTCATGGAGGTTACCCCAGTCTTACCCTGAATAAGGATTCACAAGCAACAAAATGTACTGCGCAGATGAATGAGACGACACAAAGACAATGACTCGATCTGCCAGTTTTATCTGGTGACAGTTTATCAACTGGTGCAAATCAGTGCATTGCAAATGACTTCGCTGATCTGTCCAAGCTGACAAATGGCTCATTAGTGCTCAGCTGAAACAGTGTTAGCACTCGTTTGAAACAGTGTTAAAGATTAACCCTTTCCCTTTTTTAAAAAAAGAATTAAAACATGTTTCTTAGCAAAGTAACCATCTGTCATGCATTTTGTCATAGCAGCATATCATCAGAAGGTGACTTTAATTTGAAGAGTGTATGAATTTTCATCACTAATAAAATTCTTGGACTTCCAGTGAATTCATGAATTGTATGTGCCAGTGTGAAATATCACAGCTAAATGCAAAAAGCCCAAAGACAGGCAATAGGAATAATCTCGACTACAGCAAGTGCCCTGTTGTATTAGACTCATGGTCTTGACAAAAAAATGCACCTGTGATGGGCTCTACCCAATTTAAGGGCAAGTGTCCCAAAACTAGCAGACTTGATCTTGAATCTTCCCAAAGTGAGTGGTAGGATCAGATGATCTCTATAGGTTCCTTCCAACTTCAACCAATGTGTGATTCTGTGATCAATTCAGTTTTCTACCTTCAGTTGGTATCTTAGTAATTATCCAATATCTTTCAAAGATACTTGCTATTGGTCAGTAGTAACACCAGTTGTTTTCTTAGTGTACCTTCCTTTTCACGCTTTCTGGAATTCTTTTCCTCCATACACAAATATTCACAAGTATTTACTTGCAAATCTCCTTAGTTTCCAACTATTCATGCTACTTTTTTTCCCCTATTTTTTTTTCTTCTTCAAAACATGTTTTGAAAATGAGTTCAATAGCTGACTCATTTCTGAATCATAATTAATATCAGCCCACTGGTTGTATTTTAATCCTCATTTTAATGCATGAGATTTTAAGCTGCTTGTTGTTTTCATTGACTTTATGAGGGCATTGAGTTGGTCTAGAAAGAAACAATGTGGAATGCAAGAAATGCTTTTGCAGTCCAGGTCTCAGAACTGCCGTTTCTCCAGCACTGTGTGACACTGTGCTGTAAAAAAATCAGCATCTGGCCTACAATTCAGATGATTTGGTGATGACACCATCATATTTCATCGTGTTCTCAATATCCTCCAGACATTTAGAGGTCTAAAAGACCTGGCACTGGTGAGATGTCATTACAGCTTTATGTTGATAACATTACTCAATGAGCGATGCACTTTGCTAGCTTGCAGTCAATTTGGACTTGAAATAAAATGACAGAAATGGTTATATAAAGGACAGCAACATTTCATTAGAAAGAGCAGTGGTGAATGCATAGAATGAGTAAATTCCAGTTATTGCTAAAAAGCTTCACTTTGCCTTCCTCAAATTTATATTAAAAATAAAATTTCCTTAGCAGTGAGTCCTACAAGACCTTTTTTTCCCCTAGGTGGATGGTCAGACATTCAATACCAGACAGTGAGTTTAACAAGCCAGTATACTACCTAAATTATATGATATACTAAAACAGCTTCATTTGGTGCATCAGTTAGCATTCTACAGTGCAGAGAGTAGATCTTACCATTTGTAAGACAGTAGCTATAAACTGTTCTTTTTTAAGCTGAGCTAAGGAGGAAAGATAAAATAGAAGGGAATACAAGGAAGAATATCTATTACAGTAGCTGGACTAAATTATCTCGGCCAGCTTCTGACAGTGTTAAAGAAAATCTGCAAACAGTCCAGCTCACTTAATCCAAAAAGGCAAGCTCTGAGTAGGCATTGAATACAGGGTATTGATCATTTGTGTTGGATCAGGAGCAAGTTACTGAGCTGTGCAATTTCTAGTTTAAGACGGAGAAAATCATGCGTTACGGGAGTTGCTTTCTCACTTGCAATTACCTTTCTTACAAGGTGGCGGTAAAATATCTTTTACATTGAGAGATCAATGATCAGCATTAGCTAATTTTGCTTGTTTTCTGCTCTTCAGGTTTTCTAAAAGAAGCTATATAGTCAATAAGGAATGGAAAAACACTGAGCTGAAAATAATTGTTATATTACAGATAAACATTAGAATGATCTGACATGAGAAGGAATGTCCTTTATCTTCCAGAACTTCAGTAGAAGAAATAACTATTATGCTTGCACACCAAAATCAAGGTAGCTATTTTTTGGTATGTTAAAACTGAGCAGACTGCCTTGAGGTGTAAGAAATCTTCATTCAGTTCCCTGTTCTGTCAGAGACTTCCTGGATAAAGAAATGCAAGCTTGGAAACTACCCATAAAATGGCATTTCTAAAGCACTGAATTACTTGTAATTCGAAGTCTTATCTCTCAAATTGCTTTAGAATAACAGTTTCTAAAAACACTAATTGACTTTCAGAAATGAAAGAAAACAAGGAGACTTCTGCCGGATAAGTTCTTTGAGGAATTTTATTTCAATAAGTCTTCTAGATCATAATATATATACAAGAAAGAAAGTGCTTCAGGAGATAATTCCTATTCTGAGAACAAATAGACACAAATACTAAAAAGTTTTTTTCCTCATTACCTGTTGTGATCACACATTTGGCTGCAGTATATATCTACCCTTTCCTCCTATATTGTTGGATCATAACTTTATGATCTAAGTAGTCACTTTACTGCCAAAATAATATTATGTATTTGCAAGCTAAGGCTAGTCCAGGCTTGATAAACAACCAGTGTTTTCAGACAGGCCAAACCTGTTTTTGTGCTGGCACCAAAAAGATACTTAAAAAGATCCTAAAAAACACCAGTTCAAATGTTTTGGCTCTGTCCCAATTTTATTAAGTTAAAAAAATGCATTATTCAGGCGAACCAGGACTACATTTTTAGAAAATGCTGAGTACTAATGCTTTTAAGCTCAAAATTATTTAAATTACGTAAAATATGGGATCCCAAAATGGAACTCTCTAAACTCACTAGTTACATTTGAATATGCAGATCAGTATTTTTAGACATTGGTGGGGGACTTCTTCACACTTTCCCAAAGCCTGATACTGTGATAAAGTGATTCTGATCACTTCACTTGCCATTTTACTAAGCCTGATACTGTGATAAAGTGATTCTAAATCACTTTATCACTTCACTTGCCATTTTACGCATATACTGACATGTTTCTCTTTCCAAAGTAGCTATCTCATTGAGCTACTCTCCAGCTAATGGAGTATTGCAGCTAGTCATGGCAATCTTGCATGATTCATACCTTCTGCTGTACACAAAGAGTAAAAATCTATTTAGACATTGGAGCCACTACCACCAGCATGGGATGCAGGAGGGTGGAGAGAGCTGTCTTCTTCCAGCTCTTGATATAAATCAGCAGACCACGTCACGCCAGCTCGCAGGATGACGTCAGGCAGTAGCGTCTTCACTTAGGAGAGCAAAAATAACACCAGGGCTTTTGGCTATCAGGGAAATATCCTGAGGGACTCAAGGGGTCAGGCAACCAGGGATCTTGGGGGATGAGGAGCGGCGGTCTCCCACGTGGCTGCACGCAAGCCCTCCACACAGCATGTATGACAGTATTTCAGGTGACCTAAAAGCAGGTCTTTCTTGGAGGACACATTCTGGCCTTGACTGAGGCTTCATTAATTTCTGCTCTTAGAAATCCCACCTGTTGATAGCAGCCAGAGCTAAACCCATGTATGTTAACCATACTTGCAGAGTTGTGTTTTTCTCAGCATCTCACTAGATTTGCCCATTCCTGTCTGCAACAGGCCAAACATGCAGTTGTTACCACCGGAATGATAGAGACCCGTATGCTTTTGCTGCAGAAATGTTATCTAAAACAACAAAGGTAGAGACAACTCATAAAAACAACAAAGAAAAAAAAAGCAAAAAATCTGAGCTGTGGGAGCAGTAGAACTCTGTAGATTTTTTAAAAGTCCACATTTGGGAGCTACCGTAATACTGATTCTAGAGAAATATGAATACTATGCAGCACGGAAATGAGCTAATAGTAGCATCCGTGTTCCATTCCTGAGAAGATGATAAAATAAACATATATTCAAATGAGACGAAGTCAATTGTTATTTCGCACGTAATAGGAAGAGTGTTTTTTCACCTATGCATCAATATGTTCTACTAAGAAACAGAAAGCTCTTCTGTTGATTTCTCACCTGGTGATTCTACTGGAGAAGAAAACGTTCCCTTTTTATATAAATAATCTTATAGCGTAACACAACTGAGGAGATTAATTCCTTAGGTTTGACAGTCAGTGACTCAGAATGTCTCTGGTTTAATACGCAAATAGTTTTAGAAACACTTTTTAGAGTCAGATTTCTTGCATCATGTAAGTTTTATTCCAAGCAAATCTTCAGCATGCCACTAGAATAATCCATCTCCAGATGCATTTCTCTTATAATAATTTCTAAATATCCTCTCTTTCTTTTGGTTTATTCCAATGATTTACCAAACTCTATTGAATTCTTGTTTTCTGGCAGTCTTGAGTGATCATTGCTTAGTTTTTCACTAAATATAGTAATCATATTGAAGCATCAGTAGTTTAGTGATAAACAGCACTTCAGTGCCATAGGAAAGCAACTGCATGCTTTCTGCTTCCAGTTCTGCTCCACAAGCAAGAAACTATTGTCAAAAACACCTAAAAAGCATTTTTGGCATGAGCCTAAGCCAAGTTTTGCCCAGACCAGCCTCCTGGGGCACATGATGGTTTCACATCAATGATTGCAAGGGAATGCTCTGCCTGGGTTTTCCTTGATCCATGAAACAGTCCTGTCCACTCGAGGGAGGAATTGTGTCCTGGATCTCTTGACCAGAGACCAGCAGAGAGTTTGGGTTCAGACCCAAACTGACATCCTTTGCACCCTGCAGTACATCACTGGTGAATCAGGCAGGAGCTTAGGCTAAAGGAACCATCCAGTCTACAGTGCAGATTCATGTGAGTTAGACCTTTCAGTATCCATTTCATTTAGAGAGAACTACAGCTATCTTCCAGATCAGAAGTAGGGAAAATGATATATTCCACATTGAAAAGCTGGTAGACTAAATCTTATCCAATGCTACCTTTCTTCTATTTTTTGAAAGGTATGAAATGCCTTTTTTTAGTTTATTTTGACAGCATGAAGTATTTTCTGTTTGTTCAGTGACAGTTACTCCTCTAGACCCCATTTATTTTATTTCAGGATAGAAAGGACTTGCTGAAAATGGAAATGCAAAACCTGTAGCATGACTATGCCTCTGTAGGATACATGATCCTAATGCATACAGAAAACTGTGGGTTTAAGGCTGCTGTTTTTCTTTCCCCTTCTCTGATAAACATCTAGAAAATATCACAAAACAAATAGTCATAGGTCATTATGTCTGCTTGATTACATACTTAAAAGTAAGGAAATGCCAAATAAAGTACTGCCCTACATAGTTATTCTCACAGAAGGATTTTGGTAACAGTGTCAATGGACCTATATTATAGACTCACAGCTGGTAAACACAAGAGTCAGGCCTCTAGACCTTTACAGTTTGAAAAAAAAAAAAAAAACCCCAGCAATTCAGCTGTTCCTCGCTGTTTTCGGTGGAACTACTGTGATTTAAATCATCTACACCTTTGGCCAAACATATAGTCAGCAATTATCCCTAAACTGCCTGGTTTGTGTTCTTTACTCTCAAGTATGTCTATCTTGGAGTAGCTGAAAACATAAAGATGTCCTGCATAGCTTTCCCACTTAACAAGTCCTCTAATTAAACTTGGAAATATACCAAGTTCCTTTTCCTCCCAGAGGCAGCAAGAATATACCAGCAAAGAGGTTAACTTGCATGGCCACCAGTTGATCTTTAGCAAAATCACTGACAGAGAGGAGACATATATGTCAAGAAATCACATGCGAAACGTGCAGCTCCATCACGTGAGATGTCAAAGGGCCTCCTGACACAAGGATAGGAGCCAGGACGCAGTCACTCATGGGTGTGTTCACCCAGCTCAGGGACATTCTGCGGGGAATGGTCCTGTATGCAGTACCTCCTTCAAACATCCTGGACATGTTCAAAGGCAGTGATGCTCTAAAGGCTCAGCTTCGAAAAATAAACTTTAGTCCTGCCTATTTCCTTGGCATTTCCTACTGAGCAGTTGATGAAGTTCCTTGCTTTGTGTTCTGAATTTTCCATAACACCATTTAAGCTATTTAACTCTTCTTAGGTTTGCCATGAAATGTTCAGTTCAAGGCTGGGACTTGCAGCAAGTGACAATAGGACTATTCATACACTTAGCACTAAGTGTTTTTACTGGATTGTCTCTACAAGATGTAATCTTTGTAACCGCTATGTGACCACTACCCTTGTGCAGTTGACTAAATCAGTCTGAAACATGTACCATTTCAAGCAATGACACCTGGTGTCAGCCAAAAAAAAAGGGAAAGAAGTCTAAGAGATTAACAAAGAACAGATATATTTTTTTTTACACCAGAAAGTGCAAATTTGAGACAATTTTGTAGAGTATGACAGGAGGAATTCATGAAGGCGAACTACTGTGAAGGGAATGCCCAGTCCGTCAAGGCTTGTGCCAGACTGTCTAACTCAGTGATAAGACAAATCTGAGGATGGGGCAAGCGACTACAGAAACCAATGGGTTAGCTTTTAAATGCCCCGGAGAATATCCTGGAGATCAAAATACCCATTAGTATTCCAACAGAATTAAAAGGAAGAGTTTTAATATAAATCAGCTGCTAAGTCTCTTCTTGCATACCTAATGCAGATCAGGACTATTTCTAGAACTGCTGATATGTTTGCTCAGTGTTATAATATTGTCAGCAGAGGGAGAAAGGCATACCATAACTTTCCTAACATAGAGCCAAATTCCTGGAATGTCTGGGCCTAAGATCTTTTCTTTAAGTATTCTTAGACCCACAGTATTGGTATTATCTACTTTTCCTGCTCCATTAGAACAAGCATTACTTTCCCATATCTATTTACAGTTTATAAACAAAGCTGTGATTGCAAAAAACAGAATGTCTAAAAGTGCGGGTCATTTTCTTTAAGCAATAACATTCATCCAATGCTATCCCCATGGCCAGGATCTGAAGAACTTGCTTTTAGTAAGTTCCACTTAAGACTTTCTCCAAGGATTTGGATTCCTGTGTTGGCATCTACATCTGACAAGTAGTAGAAGGAAGATCAGAAGACCATTTGATATGGAGAAACCTCTCACCTGCCTTCTGCTCTGTCGCTTTGTCAGGTACAGGGTAGTACAATTTCCTTATGTTAATAAAGTACTCCCTTCCATGGGCCTGGGAAATTTAATATTAGGAAGGAAGCTTATTTCCTAATTTTAGGCTCCTGGACAGGACTTCAGGGAACAGGGAATACCTCTCAGAAGAGAAAAAAAAAATTGTGATAATGGGGACAAAACCCACTAGGCATATTTGCTCCGGTTACAAAGCTACAGAATGAAATCTGTCAGATCGTGTATTTTTTTTCAGAAAGAGCTTTTCCCAGTAATGACTACTGGAAGGATTCTCAGAAAATAATGCAGGAAGCCTATGTACATAGGGCCATTAGGATATACATCTATATACTGTCATTACAACAAATCTGCCCACATCAGAAAAAAAAAAAAAAGGCAAAGCAAAACAAAAAATCTTAACATTAGCATATACCAATTTACTGCATCAGTTCAGAGTAATTTAATTCAACTCCAATTCTTAGATGTGTGGCAAAATTAATACAGAACTTTGTTTTCAAACCATTTTGATTGCTTATTGATTTTGAGCTAGCTACTTATGTCACTTTCTTTTATGGAAAGTGCTCACTGATGTTCATGGGGGGTTCTCAGCTGAGCACGGGCTGTGGGACTAAGTCTGTAACAAGGATCATCAACCAAGCAGCGAAGTCCACTAGAGCAACTATAACTGTATAAGTCCAGCAGGGCAAATTTAGCCATTTAGAAGAATGGGACTAGATACAAGGAAAGAAGACTCAAAACAAAGGCGGCTAAAAACAAGAAAAAACTATTATTGTAGATTTCTCCTTTTAATTTCTCAGTTGTATTCCAAACTATGACATCTGAAAAATTTTGGCCAGTCTTAGAGTTGGTAGAGAAAGAAAACTGGGATAAGGAGGTTTGAGAGTTTCCCCAAATCTTAAAACACTTTTTTCTTCTGTTGTTTTGGATAGGGAAGTGAAGAAGATATGATAAAGTAAATTAAAAGTCAACACTTTTTCTTTAAACCAAAACTGTAAACCCAAACTGTAAACTAGCTGTGAATAAAATCTCTGTTGTGCTTAGAAAACCTGGCACACATGTAGAGTCAGAAAAGGCCTTTCTTTTCTTACATAGAAGTTTCTTCACCTTCCTCTGAAATTCTTGCACCAGGCAGAGTTTCCTTTTTGTTGATATTAACTGTTTCTTTACTGGTCGGACTTCCTGTATTTGTAATATCTTGCATCTCTTTACTCTCTGTTTTGAAACGTTTCATTATTAAAACATAGAGCACTATGTATAAGAAACAACTTCCTGCCCGTAGTCCTGCAATGAGTCCCAGATAGATGTTCCTGGGAAAAAGAAAAAGAAAAAAAAGGTAAGAAAACATGTTTCCATATGTAATATGCACCAGTTCTGAATGAAGCCTTGCAAGATATCAAATAAAATTAGGCATAGGCATTTATTCTTGGTAAGGCATCAGACCATGTTTTGAGAAATTACAGACAGAAAGCAAACACTGATGATTTTGAGTCCCAGTCCCAGATCTGGTCCTGCATTGCTAGTAGAGATGCTTCCTGTGTTAGTAATGCTCATGGACCATATTTTAAGACTGGGATGGAGGAGCTGTGCAGCTGGGGCCCCACCTCTGTCCGTCAACAACAGGATACCAAGCCCCTGGCCACAGCACTTAATGTGACAGCCAGCGTCTGCATCCCTTCTCCAAGTACATTTTGTGACCAAATCTTTCAATAGTAAAATCCTATAGTAACCTCTTACAGTAAACTCATGCCCTGTTTTGCTTTTTTTTGTTTGTTTTTCAGTCCTGGGTTTTCTCCCTGTTCCAAGCCTTCACATTCACACAAAAATCCCCTCCGTTAAAGGACAATTCAGCTGAGGAACTGCTTCTTGCCTAGGCAGAGCAGCTGCCTGGAGAAAGTGTGAAGACCTTAACTGGTACATGATGATGAAGATGCACTGGGTAATGAAGATGACTGAGAAATCTTGTATTTAACATGGATTAAAAACAACCAGACTATATCTCTACCTGATACTTGAGTGTGTCCTCGGCTCATGAGATGCACACGGGGGTTGGACTAGATGACCTCTAGAGGTCCCTTCCAACCTTAAGCATTCTATGATTCTATGATTCTATGTTAGAAAGAAGAGAAATGAGGAGGTGAGGAAGGGTGACTTCAAACACTACACTTACTCTAGGGTTGTTCAATCTCCCCAAAACACCATTTTCCCCATTGCAATCTCCCCTTCAATGCACTAGGACTTCATTAAAGATACAAATTCTGGCAATGTAGAAGAGTGTGCTGCAATGCTGTATATCAAATTTAATCAAACGTGTGCCTCATATGAGCAACGAAGGCATAGCCAAAAAGAGTAGTTTTGATGCTTGAAATATCCTTAATTTCCGGACAATTCTCACCGGCAAAAGTGTACCTCAGTCCTTGGTGGACTCATTAAGTATACCTTAGCTGCCAATTTCCCAACCACTTTCTGAAAACTGGAACTCACCTGAATGCTTTTGTGTCATATACTCGGCAAGACCCAGATCCCCCGCATCTTTTTGTTCCCCATTTCAAGCAAGTCTCATCTATTAAGGCACCAAAATAAATAGGAGCTGGGAGTCCTCCTGCAAATGAAAGTCCTTCTTATGTGATCTCAAAAACACAGAAGTCAGAATTTAGTCATGGTGAAGAAATAACAAAATGAACCTGAGTATAGGTTTCTGCTGAAAATAAGGGTCAAAACAGCCTTTGAGATAACAAGAATCGTGAATATTTTTTTAGCTAAGTGCTGAAAGGGAGTGAAATGGATGGATGATTACAGCATCGTTATTTTCAGTATCAGTTCAGGGGGAAAAAATAGCTTCAATACTTCAAATACTTCAATAGCATTATCATAATTTTAACTTCTGTTGTTTGAAGAAATAATATAACCAAAACTTCTTTGTCTTTCCCTGGTGGTGTTATGTCCCATGATATATTAATAGGTATATCTAATATGCCTATTTGGGTATTATACAACTATTTGCAATTAAAATGGTTAATTCAGTGCAAAGGACTCAATCTAAGCACTTGATCAAAACCAAACATATCGCAAGTATGTGGCTGGTCTAGTAAACACAGTCATAATGTTTTAATATAATGAACCAGCTATTTCAGCACTCAGACAGAATACAGAGATTAAGGGAGAGAACCAAATGACTAAAAGGGCTTATCTCTGTGGGGAAAATTTCCAACGGTTAAGGCAAGGTTTACAAGAGGCAGGACACACTACATGTCTGAGGAATGGAATGAGTAGTTCTTGTAGGACAACACGGAAGGCAAAATTAGGTAGGCCACATCCTGGCTGTAACCAAAATGGTCAGCAATGGGGAGCAATACTCTTCATGAGTATTGAAGACTATCCAGACTCATCCTGCGCAGGTAGCTGGCCTTGAGCAAGGACATCCGACCAGCTAGCTTTGGTCTCTCTCTGCTATAGCCTTCTTTAATTCCAAAGGAAAACGAAACAAAGCTTTACCTAGTACTCTGCCACCTAGAGTTTCAATTCCCACAGCAAAGGATTTCAAGTCTGGTGAAACAGATCTGAAAAGGAAACAAAACACTGCATTAGTTTGATGTTTTAGGGAACAGTAGACTAAGGTGGCTACACTGATGTCTGTGCTGTGAGCATCTCCACCTGCCCCTTCCCAAGGGTACTGTGACTTACCTAGCACATTTCATCAGGACTCTAATTGAAAACATTCGTCAAAGTAAAAATTCACAAGTTCAGCCTCCTTCCTTTCCTATCAGTGGATGAGCTCTTGTTGAGCTAAATGGGAGAACCTTTAGAAAGTGCTCTTGAATCTAAGAAGAGCAAATTTTAAGAATTTTTGAGAGGATATATGCAGATAAAACCCACCTGGGCCTCTAGCATTTTATGCAGAAACAGCAACCATGAGTTACCTGGTTATAAAAGCACCTCGTTCCTAGCAGTGGAGACAAGACCTGTGCCCATGAGGCAGATTAGAAGAATTCACAGAAAGAGTAGAAGGGAGCACAGAGTTGGCACCAGGGCAGACAGGTTATTTGCTCTGGCCTGTCCATTTTCCAGACTGGAGGTTTTGCTAGGTTAGTTTATCATATCTTTTTTTTCTAGCATTATTAATAACTGCTGATTACTTGCACTAGCTGTCTGGCAGCTTTTCCCAGTACAGTTTACCCAGTCCATAATCCAGGCAAGCAGTAAGAACAGCTACAGTAAGAAATACTGCAATTTAGGGAAGAAAGTTAGCTAGTGATGTGCACTGCCTGCTGAAGATTGTAACTCATTGGTAAGATGACTGGAAAGGTATAAAATATGATCTCTTCTTCTGAGTATAACATAGTAATGCTGCTTGACAAGTAAGGGAACAAAAATTTTAAAAAAATATTGCTGCCAATATAATTCTGTTTATACCAGCTCTAGATAAAATAAATTATTGAACTCCTCACATATATGCAAAGTACAGATAAAATTCTGAGACAACAAAACTTTCTGTCAAGCCTCTTAATAAAGGTGAATGTTTTTTTCCAGAATAGTGTGCAAAGTATAGCCGCTTCGTAAGTGAGTTAGCACCGTATCTTATTTCAAATTCATTGCTCTGTTAAATACATACATCTAATTGCAATAAAAATGTAGTGTACAGGATCATAAGGCTTATTCATCATCAAACTATGTACTAGGCCTTAAATTGGAATTAAGTGGTGGATAAACATTCTATAATCCCTCCAAAAGGAGGTGGATTTTAGAGAACAGGAAAAGACTCACAACCCCATTTTGATTTGAATGCCATTCCTCAGAAGAGGAACGAAATGCCAGATATCATACTTTGGTTCTCTGTTCCCCAAGCTTTATGGTCAAGGTAAGGCAAAGTATTTCACCTAAACATTATCATATATGTTGGAGTGCCTCCTAAGCATAAAATAAATGCATATGCAGCCTGTAATGCTAAAAAATAGGGAAATGTTTTGGTACAGCTTTCTCTTTGGCATTGTCCCAAAACTGCGGAGAAATTGCCAAGTCCATGCCCTTGTCCTTCCACACAGCTGCAATTGTGAAACACCTGAAAGAAGATGAGAAGGAGAATTTATTTAATTAGAATTCAGTGTATCCTATGCACTACCTACTAAGAAAGAGGTAGGTTTTTCACTCCATGTAACAGGCAGGCTGTTGTTTATGCTGAGAGAACCTCCCTAATCGTCTTTACAGACTTATGGCCACGTTCATTGTTATGCTGCAGTTGCTCTAAGCTGCTCCAGAGACACAAAGCACCTTGATTCAGGTTTTGGCCATGCTGAAGCTAGGACAGAAAGTGCTCTGTGTATGATGAAGATGGGCCAAAACTATAAAATTCAGATACAAAGTCTGAAGCCATTCTGGTCAGGGATGCTATGAAGTACATAAATAACAATAACGGTAGGAGCATGAAAATGCTAACATGGGTACCTACTATTATATATCTAAATCAACATTTGGCCTTGGATTGCAAGTGCACTGTGTCATATCCATTGAAGAGAGTAACATTTGTAAATACACACATAAACGTATTTGTAAACTTTATATATTTAAATATTTGCATAACTTAAATATTTGTTTGGATACTGTTTATGGCCATAAATATGACAATCAAAGACTTGAGTTTGAGCTCTATGTATTTTCCCTGCAATGCAAAGCTTTTTCAGATCATAGAATCACAGAATCGTTAAGGTTGGAAGGGACCTCTAGAGTTCATCCAGTCCAACTCCCCTGCACATGCAGGGTCACCTAGAGCATGTGGCACAGGACTGTGTCTAAGAGGGTTTTGAAGATCTCCAGAGAAGGAGACTCCACAACCTTTCTTGGCAACCTGTTCCAGTGCTCTGTCACCCTCACTGTTAAGAAATTTTTCCTTAAGATCCTGTGGAAGTTTTGGTGCTTCAGTTTGTGACCGTTTCCTCTTGTCCTATCACTGGCCACCACTGAAAAGAGGCCATCCCTCTCCTCCTCACTCCCTCCCTTGAGGTATTTATATACACTGATCAGGTCCCCTCTCAGCCTTCTCTTCTCCAGGATGAACAGGCCCAGCTCTCTCAGTCTTTCCTCACAGGGCAGTTGTTCCAGTCCCTTAATCAACTTCATGGCTCTGCACTGGACCCTCTCTAATAGTTCCGCAAGAGGGATCTTATTCTAGGGAGCCCAGAACTGGACACAATTTTCCAGGTGCGGCCTCACCAGGGCTGAGTAGAGGGGCAGGATCACCTCCCCCGACCTGCTGGAGATGCTCTTCTTAATGCACCCCAGAATCCCACCTGCCTTCTTGGCCACAAGGGCGCACTGCTGTTTCATGATCAACTTGTCCATCATGACACCCAGGTCCTTCTCTGCAGAGCTGCTCTCCAGAACATCAGTCCCCTGCCTGTGCTGGTGTCTACAGTTATTCTTCCCCAGGTGCAGGACCTTGCACTTGTCCTTGTTGAACTTCATGAAGTTTCTCACCACTCAGTTGTCCAGTCTGTCCAGGTCCCTCTGGATGGCAGCGCAGCCCTCTGGGGTATCAGCTACTCCTCCCAGTTTGGTATCATCAGCAAACTTCCTGAGGGAGCACTCTATCCCTTCATCCAGGTCAAACTGACAATTTGACCTGGTCAATTGAGGTTGTCACACAAGTAAACAGTAGTTCAGCCACCTAGTCTTGCACTAGTCTAAGCACTCATGTTCAGCAAGGACTAGGACTAACCTAGTCTACTGCTCGCTGAAGCAGACTAGGATCTTTCACATGAATTGGTGATTATACTCAACTTCGAGTGTTATAAACTGCAGCAGAAAAGTAACACCAATTACAGTATAATTTGCAAATGGGAAAACAGTTTCTGGGAGCTTTGAATCTCCCTTTTACAAATCCAGCCATGGCAATAATATCAATCCAGTCCCTGATGCGGTCAGTCTCCAGCAAGCAGTGCCACTGAATGCTGTCTATCTCACATCAGGCACAATGAACTGTTATATGCTGATGATCTGAACCAAACCAGTTAATATGGCCTAAAGAGAACTAAACATTGCTCACACAAAATGCTCCTCCAACAGATCTCTGTTATCTGTTGGGCTCTTGAGGGTGCTCCTCTGCCCATGGTCTAGCTGAATTCAAGTGATGGATCCTTGCTTAAAACTTTGCAGGAAGTTTAAGCAAAGGTGAGCACACAGACCAACACTTACTGGTCTTACAACTGTATTGTTTAGAAGTAGGATTTATTTAAGTCAGCACAGTCAGGCTGCCTGAATGGTCTGTGAAGCTGCTGCTCCAGTGCTACAGCAGCTCAGGTATGATAACAATTTCAGTACCATTCATACCAATTCATGAAACCAGCACACAGTTTTATATAGGTCTGCACATGAGTTCCCACCACAGGATTTGCTGGTAAAATAACAAAGACAAAGGCCTTCTGAAGCAGACCACTCTTAGCTGTGCAAACCTATGCACAAGAAATCTCCTCAGAAACTTAAAATGAAATAATCATCTTGCTGAAAAGAAAATCATTTGAGTTAAATTTCAAAAATTTAAAATAAAAGCACCTTGAATTCACTCAGTTTCTACTTGATGGTTAAACAGTACAAAATGGGCATCTGTCTCCACAGAGTTTCTTAATCAAAAAGCCCAAACAGAATGATTAGAAAGCCAAAATGAACAAATTGAGAAACCCAGCAATATGAATAATCATCTGTCCACCTATACATTTACCATATCCTTTCCAACTCCAGTTGATGATTTACATCCAGCAAAGCAGGCTGTCATGTAAGTGATTCCGTTGTCCCCACACACAGGGTCCCATTGATTCATCCTGCAGCTGCAGTCAGCATTGCAACCGGCTATGAAACTGTTCTGGGGTGAGATTTGTTTTGAGCTGCAGGAAAAGGTCAAGAAGAAACAAAAGAATTATGTAGTTGAATTATAATTTCAGACAAAACATATGAGAGTAAGTAGGAAAAAAAAATGAGAAATTGAAGGAACACCTATGGGCAGATTATCTGCTAGTATCCAGTGCCCAATAGACCGTGAAGCTGTTTTATGAAGACTAAGCTATTGTCGGCTAAACCAATGTTATCTTGAGAGCTCCTCTCATCATGTATTAAGTTTTATGCACTATTGCTAAAAAGTAGGTATCCTTGGCTTTTTAAAGGGTAGGAGAACACAAAGAAACACAAAGTGGGAGAAAATATTTGAAAACCAAGAAAAAGGAGAGGAAACACAATCTCTGTCACCTGTAGACTAGCCATGATCTCCCCTGCTGGTGGAGCTTTGCATGTTGGAGGCACTGATACATACTTCCCACAAAACTATAGCAGCAAGGTGTTCCTGACATTTGTTCACTGGATCAGAGCAAATTAGTGGCAGTGAAAGCCAAGCGCATCAAGGGGGAAGTGCTGCTTCCACTTCAGCTCTGATCATCTGAAGCAGCAGAACCACCAGATCTTGGCCAGGCTTGAGTCGTTTCTTATCAAATCTAATTCGTTATGATACATTATCATGGGCTTTTATCACTTCCATTTTTATTAACATTTCTCTAAAAAGCATGTAACTGACAGCCAAAGCGCTAAGTAAGAAGATGGCAACGAGAACTGAGAATTAAAGAAGTGGCCAACAGTTCTGTGGGCATGGCAGCAGGGCTCAATTTTCAAGGAAGTGTGAAGAGGCCACAACCCACAAATCACCTAAGCTTTAAGGTGACTTGCATGCACAAATTTAAAAAAACATGACCTGAACTCACAAATCAAAGAAATAGTACTGAAAATATTCCTCTTCTCCATTCCCACCCCTCAACCAAAAACAAACCTCATGAGGGGTTACATTCCTCCTAAGTTTTTTAGAATAGAAAATGACTGGTTTCCTTTCTGCTTTTGTTGTGATATGTCTGGACTTCAAACCATAAATTAGTAAACTGGTGGAATAGTATGTGACTCATTTGATCAGAAAAGTCTGATCACGTGATAAATTTGCCAGCCACTCTCAACTGTCAGGGGGTAGAAAAGCTGCAAAGGCTCTTTCAGTAGTTGCTATCTTGACATTTCCGGCTTATTGTTTAGTTCAGTCTGCAGTATCTGATGTTGCACTTGGCCACAGTAATCACCACTGGCCAAACCTGCCATCTTTTGCTTAGGTAACCTCAAAACTGAACTGGGTTTCAGGTTTGCCAAGATACCTAGATATATTCTTGAAGATATGCTCAGTTTCTTGAAATACAGGCCTGAGTTTCTGTCTGAACTGAAAATCCAACAAGCTCTAACAGATTCAGCTCAATCCTTTAAAACCTCTTTAAATTTGCCAGACTAGACTGAGCTAAATTTGCACAGTAGGCAAAATGTTCTCAAGAAGGCATGGCATGGCCCTGATGAGGGAGGAGGAATCTTCTATCAGGGAAGCGCATGTTCCTTGGTTAACACAATTTCTACCTTCCGGGGAAAAGAATAGACCCAGATAGACAGGTAGGCAGCCCCAGATGGCAAGAGAGATTGGTAACTACCAATGTAGGCTGACAACTACTGAGCTAGAGCATAGTCCCTTCTAGATGTAAAGCCACTGGGGTGCTATGAGGAAGCCACCTTCAACACATTCTACACTTCCCAGTCTCTCTAGGGGCAGCAGGAGGCCAGCTTTAAATTGAATCTTTGAAGTAAAATATGAACATTTCAGTTGCGTGAGATCAATTTCCTATTCTTTAGTAACTTGCCAGCATAAAAAGGTACACTGCCAATAAACAGCAGTAAACTTTTTCCAAAAAGAAACATCCAGTTTAACTGAAACTTGAAAGCCAAAGTCATAGGAATTTTGCACATCCCCAACACAAGTATCAATTGAGCCTGTCAAGTCTATTCTAACTCGTAGGATCCACTTGTGTGTGTTAGTAAGGGAGAGAAGAAATGATATAGTCACAGTAGCATCACCAAGCTGAAACAGTACTGACTGACACTTGTAGATAAATTTGCTACACTTAGGTTTAAAAGACAGCTTTTAAACATACAAATAGACATATATCTTTATACAGAAAGCTACAGTAATATGCTACAGTAAATGAACAGAGAGGCTCTATTTCAGAACTCATCCAAATCCAGTTTGGAATGTTTACTAAATTGAAAGGTTCTTAGTGCAGATGAGATTATAGCCCAGATGAGAATGAAAGAATTCAACTGCATGCAAAATAACCAAAACAAGAGAGGAAAAAATGATGGCAAAAGGCACAACCAGCACAAACTGAGGGGAATACATACCCAGAGTAGGACACTGTCAATCCAGCCACTTGGAGCACCTCACAACTGCACGTGAAGTACAGGAGATTTAGCAGAAAGGCGAGTATAAAGGTGATGCATGCAAACTTTGCCATTGCAGTTACTTGCAGCTTGAATTTCTTAATCAGAAAGCCCCCTAGAAACATCCCCAAGATTGTGATAGGTAAAAGTACCACACCTGCAAATAAAAGGCCACAGAAATATGTCAACTACTGCTACTTAGATCCTTTTTAGAGAAAATATCTGATACTAGGAGTTTCAAAAACAAACAAGCAGATTCTGACCTTTTTTCAGAGTGGTCCTTTGAGGTTCTACAATTTTTTGTTACCCTTATCTAACTTTTATTATCTGCTCATTTTTCCTCCTCTTGTTACAGTTTTAAAAAGCCAAATAGAGAGCTTCTATTTTTTTATTGTGAGGGGTTTGTCTTTCTCTGTGTGTCTTTTTTTGTCATGCTGTTTTGTAAAATTTTACCAGCATTCAAAAAAAGCCAGAGTGGGGGAAAAGAGTTGTTTCCATTTTTGTATCTGACTCACAGCAAAAGCAGACCTGCTTCAGATTGAAGTAATAGAATACAGATTCTGCGTGTCTTCAAATATCCTAGTTTTCTTGCCATGGTTATTAGACTGTGATTATCCAACTCTGCAAAATATTATCATTCAGCTTTCTTTTTTTTTTAAGAACTAAAATTAAAAAAAAAATTAAGGGACCTGGCAAATGAAAGAAGAATTTTGAGGTGAATAGAATGATCTGAAATCTTACACTTTTTGGATTTATATATATAATAATGTTATCTGTTTTTTATATCTGTTGTTGATTGTTTAAATAAATTGTATTTGTAAATCAAAGCTAAAGAACATTTGAACCAAACTGTTATTCTGGAAAGGAAAATAAGGCATTTCTTTGGATGTTTTTGAAATTAAACAATCATGGTTCTTTTAGTTGCTGCTTAGTTGCAATTTATGCAGGGTTTGTTTCCATGAAGACTGACACAAATTCACAACGTCAAAGACATTCTTTGGGAAAAGCTTCAAGTGAAGAAAAAATAATCCATTTCTAGTAATCCACTAGCTGGTATTAGGAATATCAGGAAAATTAACATCCATTTTCAAAATACTGTAGGAAACTGACAAACCTTCACATACCTTTCCTTTAAACAAAGAAAAGTTCACAGAAACCCTTTTTAAAGTAGCAGACAAAACAAATAAAATCTTCCTTCTTGATCTTAGAGAAAAAAAGAAGACAGATACCTACCAATTAGAAAGATGGCTTTTGCCACTGACACATTGAATTGCTGCTCCATGAACTTGGTCTCATAGGTTATCAATCCAACAAGTGAATTGTACTGCAAAATAGTGAGGAGCACATACACCAGGAAAATTGGGTTTCCAAACAGCTTCTTCAAAGCTGGTAGGAAATCTGCAATGGAGAGGTATATGCTGTACACCCTGCTAAACATAGAGAAGAATCATTTTGGCATCTGTTAGCTAATAAACTCAATCTTGATTTAATTAATAGCAGGATATAATTTTTTGCCTATTTTGTATGATAGCCAAAATGAGAATTTTCTCCACTGCCAAGACGTGATTTACAGAGTTGCTGCTGCATGAAGCAGCAATGCTGAACAGTATGGGGGATGCTGGAATGAGACATCAGAAATCCCAGTTTATCCTCTTTGTGACTATTCATCAAAGGCTACAACACAACTTTCGACACCAATCATCAATGCCCAAACAGGAGAGTATGAGGCCAAACAGGCCTCAAGATTAAGATCCTCTATTAAATACCAATAAAATATTTGCTGTCTAAAGCAGCAGCCTTTGCAAACCTTATGAGAGCCCCATACGAGGCAGGAACCTTTGCTGGGATACTTAAGTAAAGTATCTAAATCCATAAAATTGTACGTGCGTACATATGAATAAAAACCTTGCGGGACTGAGTCCAGCACTGTGTACTTGTTTCTAATCTTAATTATACCAAGTTATCAAAGCCAGGGTAACTGAGTATTTATACAGGAACTCCCCCACCTGCCAAGGAGGTACTGAGCTATAGCTCCATGTAGCCCCATGTTTCCCTCCCAGATGTTGGTGTCCGTTAAAGAGAAACCTGCCAAAACTGTTTGTTGATGAAGGACTGGGATGTTTTGTGCCCTTCTTCTTAAGGTTATAGCTATAATAGATCAAGTGACTACTACTGTGTTGAACTGGCAAGTGCTCAGAGCAACAGCATGAGCTTTTTCCAACCATCTTGCATAGCAGGAGGATTGAAGCAAGCCCTCAGCACCCAAGGATAATAGTACAGTTAAGAGAGAGAGCTTTTGTCCATCGTATGCACTGCAGCAACATGCATTTTGCTGGATGCTGTGCAAACCCTTGCTCATCTCAGAGTGGAGCCCTGGGAGAGAATTCACGTGCAAACGTTTGGCTGTAATCTTTCACCTTTTACGGCCTCAGAGAACTTTAACTGTGGCTGTATTGGGGGGTCTATTTTACAATGATCTTCCTGAATAGCCATAGACAAATGACTAATCTTCTGATTTTCATCTTCTCCTTCTTTTGGCAAGGAGTAAGGCAGGAACCAGAAAGGCAAAGAAGCTATGAAGCTGACTGCTCCACAGATCAATAATCCAAGCCACCAGGCACCAACCCAACGGGTATCTTTAGGATTTATGTTGATGGCATCTATAAAATACAGAAAGATAGGAAAAGAAATTAAATACAGTATTACAGTAATTAAACTTTAATTTCAACTTCAATTTATAAGATTTAAACAGCAGGAAAAAGTAGATTTATATTTCATGTGATGACTTAAAAGGCAGCTTGTATTAAATCATGTAGTCAAAAGTAAGAAGTGCCAGTGTTTCCATCTAGACCCATGGTGACATTTCCTGCAGCAGACTAGCCTTTCAACACTTTCTCTGGGGATGGGTGACAGCATGAGAGCCCTTAATCACCAAAAGAAGAAATTCCCTTTCTCAATTTCTGAGCTTTCTCAATTTCTGACTGTCCTCTCCTTCTTCCAACCCCAAAATCAACAGGTTTATCCTTGTAGTTCCTCAATTTTTCTTGGGATTAGAGACATCTAAAGCGTTGCAATAATGCAATAATGACATAGTGTTTCATACAGATCCTTTTCCACTTTTATTCAGAGAACCACTTTGCCAAATGTCCATAAACAAAAACCCTTCACTGTTTTCTTGAGAAGGGGTAGCCTTTCATTTTTTCATTCATTCCCAGCTACTAGGCAAAGGTGTAATAAGGGTGGTTCCAGTCACGCTGCGGTGCTGAAGATGTAAATCAAATAGCAATAACATCAGCTTTTGAGTAGCAAAAATCTTCAGAGAGACCTGCTTTTTGGACTAGTAACCTGGGTATGCACTGTTAGCATGCTGGCTCCTATATTGCAGCCCTCTCATCTAGATCAAGCTAGATCATGGATGATCTTGAAGGTCTTTTCCAATCACAATGATTTTATGATCATGCTGCAACAGCTTCTTACCAATATCCACAATGCCAATATCAACCCACAGGTTGGCACAGAAAGATCCAAGCAGGAAGCCCAGGGTTGGCCCAAACATCCCCGCAGATCTCACCACACCTGTAGCATGAAGGAGACATGACAAACAAGCGAGTAAGACACTCTATGGACAAGCATCCTGCTCTTCTGAGGAGGAGATGAAAACAAATGGGCACAGTCTACCTGAGAATGTCTAAGAGTAATACTTTTAGAGGCAAGAAAATGAAGCGTAAGTCCCTAGACCACTAGCTTCAATGTGAAGTGGGTTACTGGATGGCAGAACAAATATGAGGATAGAGAATCTATACTGCAGTAGTTTTTGCCTGTCTTTTCCTCCTGAGGAGTTCTCCTCAGATTTCTGTAGTTCAGCGTACGGCAGTTGACTAAAGATCGTACTACTCTAGGCCCACTGAAGGTATCATAATTATGTTTATAACTTGCATAGTGTTTTGTGATTTTAGAATTCAGAACTTTTCCCTGTACTATATTTTCAGGTCTGTAACTTAAGTTGCAGCGGTTCAATTGGCAGTGTGCATACAAAGGACATATTCTTGAAGGTTAGAGTCACATATAAATGACAGAGGCAATAAGAGTGAACCTTGACAATATTTTCATTGGGCAACAAGGAAATATAAATCTGGCTGTATTCAAATAAAACACCATAGACAGAACCTTTGCTGATTCCTTGAGCAGTAAAATAAGCAAACTACTTAATGGATGAATTAATACATACTTATGTACATACTGTGTTGTTATACCACAGAGATATTTCACTCATTAGTTTTGCAAACTCACTGCTGATTACAGTGATTGCTCAACTAATGATCAAAGACTTCTATAATGAATTCTTACAGTGTAATTTAACCATATGAATCTTCCTCCCTGCTTCGTTATTTCAATGGCATATTTCTTTCAGGCTCTTACTTTAATTGTTTTGAAAATCTAGCCTTCTAAATTAAATACTAATGATAAAACATTTGACTTGTGTGAAGTCAGGATTTTGACTTTGGAAGTCAGGAAACAGCTCTTTCTGTTTATCAATTAATCTAGAGCAGGTATTACTCCTCTGCACTATGAAAGCACATGTCCAAAGTTCAGATACTCAGTATTAAATTTCTAAAATAAACACGTAAAAAAAACCTAGCATGTCAGTATCGGCAGACTGGTATTTTATAGCTTATCTCTTTAAGATGATATAAACTTAGAAGGATAGGTGCAGTAATTTTGAACACATGTGAAGTACTTATGTTTCACATTTGCATAGCTTTTAAATTAAAGAATATTTTCTCTAATCTAATAAATTTCACCTATATTATGATAAGATAAAATCAAATGAGTTCACTATGATATTTTCCCACTATAATTTTGTATTTATCCTTTGCAATTAATAAGCAGCCTGAACTGTAAACAGCAAATCATGCAAACATATCGATTAATCAGCTGCTGCAAATTAGCATACCTCAACCTAGCCCTTATATTGACACCTAACTATGGTATATAACCCGTTTTAAAATTTACAACATACATTGGCCTCAGACTTGTTTTTATTGGAGCCACTGCTTTCAATAGATACAGGATTATATGTTAACATTCAACTTTGTGATGTAATTTCGTTCATTCACAGGCTCTCTTTCAGTGAGAAATCCATGGAAGTGGAGTACACGTCATTAAATAATTTTAATTGCCTATTATTCATCTTCTAGAATGGTAAATCTAGTTGCTACTAATGTCAACATTAAGTTTCAATTATGCTCAGAAACCGTTTTTTTTTAAAAAAAAAATTCCATCAAAAGCTTCTGGTATGAACTGGATCTTCAGAGACGCTGTGGCAACACTTCTAGAGGCACCTAAGCAGGAGTTAGATATCTGAATACTATGAAATACCTAAGTTAGGTGATTAGTATGGAATACTAGTTGCAAGTTTATAACTTATAAAAAATAGCAGTCAATCAGTCTCGGCCTTTCAAGCATTTACTCCAGCCAAAGGCACTCTCAGAGCAAACTGGTCAGAGCCTCGCAGTCCTACCTCCTCATGAATACCCGTTGCTTGCAGACAGCGAGTCAGGTTGTTATATGTCATAGTCATATGGGGCAGTCACCCTATGTGGAAGCATTTTTAGGACTGTATGCAGTGTACAGTGCATCATACCAGTAAGGGCATTAACTCAGGACCATGTTGATGGCCTGGTAGACCTACATAAATCAAAAGCTTGCCTGAAAAGATCAGTTTTCTGTCTTATACAATTCTATAGCAAAGTTATCATCCTCTATTAAGTTTTGTAAGATAGCTAAAATAAACCAAAAAAAAAAAAAAAAAGTTGTTCTCTTGCTGTTCCATTCTATGGCAGTTTTATTACTATCAGCTGCACTACAGCTCTACCAAAATGATCATAAAGCTGTATTCTGTTCAGCTTTAGTGAAAAGCTGTCTCTACCACAACAGTGGCATAAATAATGGCACATTAGCAGTAGAAATCTGCATTCTTGCTCAGCAAAACTTTAAAGAGCAGGAGAAGAAATGGAGACACATGAAGGTGATGCTTCTGGCTCAGAGTCAAATAATGTGATCAGTGTTTAAAGTACAAGAGCAAGGCTTAACTTGCCTTTTTCATTATAAATGAAAACTCTTATTAAATATTTGACAGAAATGCCCTCATGAATTGGCTTGTATAACTCATAAAAATGTGTAAGAAGAGCTAGATTTGGTCAAAAAGTGGAATTACAGGCCTACTATATTTAGTGGGGTGATTTTTTTTGCATTTTGGTCAGTCCAGTAAAATATTGAAATCTTTTATCTGAATATGGCTCTGAAAAAAATCTATTCAGAATGTCAAAATGAAGCATCTGGATACATCAAAAAAAATGTTTCTGTTACATGACTCAAATTTTCATTCAGTTGAATCTATACTATTCTCTCTCTCTCCTTATACTTTATACTTTTGGTCTCATTTCCCTAGTAGCTCCCAAAACATCACAATCCCTCCTAGACTGGACTCTAACAAGAAAAAGAAAAATCAGCTCTGCATTTTTTTCTTTTTTTTAACCTCACTTTAATTATAAGCTCAGAGGTATTACAAATATTACAAATGTCTGGTGAATAGAACTTGGATTTTTGTCCTCTCTGTACATAGTATTTCCTTTTTCTTCAAGCTACAGATTTCCTCACCACCAAATGAAGGCATTTGCAGTGGCCTTACATTGCAGCCTCGCTCATCGATTATTTCTTGAAATCAGTACGGACTCTGACTCTATGACCAGCCAGCTTCACCAATTTTAATTTCTGTATCATTTTCAAGAATCCTGAGTCACACAGAGACTTCAGGGTATAAAAACAAATTGGCAATAAATGAATTAGCTTGGGTGTAAAGACTTTCTGTCTTGGGCAATAGGTTATCCTGCCTCAGAACAACAACAACAACATCCTAATTAGAAGTGATTTGTTACCACATCCTGGCAAGGGCTTGGTTTGTCCTTGGTTAACTATTGACATAAAAGGTTTCATCAGCAAGTTTGCTGCCTGTAAAATTCAAAATGCCATGTAAATGTTTCTGAAACACGTTTACTGTAATTAAGGATAACTCTGGTATTTATGGGTAGGTGATCAGGAAGAATTTAGTCTCTGAAGCTGTGTAATGAAGGTGATATTCTAATGCCAGATATGAATAATAAACAAAAGTGGAGAAATAAGTATCTGACCTTGTTTCTTTTCAGTAGAGAAAAATCTGGCTCATATTGTAGAAGCCAAATGTAGAAAACAAGTGGAGCCTTTGGGAAATATCCCTCAAATGTAAAGCTGAGATCTCTTTAGCATTCTTTATTCACCTCTGCATAATGAAAAAGTGCCAAAATAGAGCAGACAAATTTTTTTGCTTGGCTACAGAAATGCTATAAAAATGATAAACATCACACATTTGCATATTACCTATGTAAAATGCTGAGTTTTCTTCTTTAGAAAAATCATCAATATATGAAACGCCCAGTGGCATAACTGGTGCTTCCCCAATTCCACGTAAAAGGTTTCCCATCAACACAAAGAGCCACAGATAGGAACTTGATGTTTTCTCACATCCTGCAGACCATAAAAATTAACATTTTTGTGAACATAGTTCTGAAAATATCTTTTTGCAATGGAAAAATAACATAACATAAAACACTTTACAACTCCATTATGGGCTTGTAAATATCAGGGTTTCTGTTAAGGGCTTCGCTATTACTCAGGAAAAGAGAGTATGCAAAATGAGGATAAGCTAAAGACAGGGTTCCAGTAGCAAATTTCATGCTTACCGGAATGTTTCACTTCTTTTGGTGTTTCTGTAACATTTAAAACTGGATGGTCCACAGACAGTGCTGGGGAGCAAGCTGATAAACTTGTAGAAGAGTTGTCCACAGTAACAGTTATCCTTTCATAATTATAACTGGAAAACAACTGTGTAAAATACAACTGACATAGGAAAATCTCTGTTCTCTGCAAGAAATGAATATGAATCTTGTGCTCATGGGATTTTTCAAAATGCTCTGGCCATACTAACACCAATATTTTCTTTAGTTAAAGAGCCAAAAAGCTCTTCTGGGTCTAAGAGACCATTTTTGTGAATCAAGGACGGAAGTCCACCATCTGTCCACACACAATATTGCTGATATTTTTCCCTACTGGCAACAATTCTTACCTATGTGACAGACATGTAATATCAAAATATCTCTATTTAAAATCAGCCGTCTCAGGATCTAATGGTAATCTACATATGTCTACGACAAGACTAATGCAGGCTGCAAAACCCTAGTCCCAGGTAGACTGAGTTTAGACAGCCAGCTACTACTGTGAGACTGCTGAGTAACCTGTAGCAGGTCTGGCTACAACTACACCACACTGGCAGGAATGGAGAGCAGATCTTCCCTCCAAGGATGCTATCAAGTGATAGCATTTAATATTATGATGGACAACAGTAAGGCTCCCATGGCTATTGAGTTTTGGAGAATCTTCATTATTCGGTTGTGGGTTTGGAATAAATCAGATTTTCCCTTGCTCTGCCCCCTGCAGCACAAGCTCTCTACTATTTCACAGGCAGAGCAGTGGCTGATCACTTTGTGCACCACCATCCCCAGATATAACTCCTTCTAAGCTTTTTTTATGCAAGTCTTGGAGCTAAGGAAGATTTACAAATACTTTTAGTTTTTAGAGACAGAGGGGCTTTATTTTCAACTACAGTTCAGTAAGGCTGATGAGGAACTCAAGAGGAAAGAACTGCTTCTGACAGCTATGCAGGCACTTAGCTTACTTATCGTACAGGTTTTTTAGAAGCTTAGCTCTTCCAGCTAGTCCAGTGGGTGGTAGGTACACACCTCCATAATTCTGAAGAGCTCAAAATAAATAGCCTTTAGGGAGAAAGAGATCCCTTCACGTAAGATCTCATTAGAGTTTAAGTATTTAAAAAAGGAATGAATCTTAAAAAAAGATCTGTGTCCGCATTTATCTGTGTTATGTGAAAAATTCAACTCAGCTTATGCATTGTTATGAATAAGATTCTGTAGCCATACAAACACTTTGAACTTCAAATTTTGCTCTTACCTACCTAGTTGAAAGAGCTGTGCTTTCAGAAAGGAAATCAGAGAGTCAATATTTAAAAAATCCATTTACTAAAACCTTCCAGTTTTCTGAAAGAATCGTCAAGGTTTTAACTGAGATGTAGGATTTAAAATAAATCATACGATCAAGTTCAATTACTGCACACTGTGAAAACTGTCCATATTTACCGTCCCATTAGGAACTGAGGCATCACTGATAAAAATGCTCCAAGTGACATAATGAGACATCCAACAGCAATTAATTTTGGTCGATGGACTTTTGGCCCAAGGTAACTCACCAATAGCATTACCATTAGGTTACCTGCACCATCAAAAAAAAAAGATATCAGTAAGATTACAAAAGAAAATGTGTTAGAGGGGGGAATAACGTGTTAAGAAGGGGTAGCTTTCTACTATTCCAGAAAGTAGACATACCTATCTCAAAACTGCCATCAATGATGCCAACAATTGATGAGGAAATTTCAAATCTCCTTTCAATTTGACTGGACATGCTCTTCATGTAGCTTCCAGAAAATCCTTTGGCAAAAAAGGAAAAAGCTAGAGCTCCAAGAAATATCTGAAGAGAGAAAATATTGGAGTTTGCAAAAGAACAAAATTTTCTTTATGTCTGGAAGGCTCAGCAACCTACTCAAGGAACATAAGAATCAGATGTTTCGTTATCTAATTCTTCATGAAGAGGTCAAGAGGTTCTTTCTACTGTTTTCACTTAAACAGCGGGTGCTACTTGCTTTAACTCCAGTAGCCTGCAAAGCCTCTTCTTTTGCAATGAAGAAAGTTAATTGATTGAGGCATTGATTCTGCACAATTTCTACCTCTCTACCACTAATTTTTAGCCACTTCCTTTATTAGAGAAGACTTGCAGCATACAGCTCTTTTTTACTAGTAGCATTAGTATGGCATGTTCTTCTTACTCTTACTTTTTTTCTTTTAAAAATACTGATAAAATTATGTAGCTGGTTTAACAATTAATACTCATAGGATTACACCACATCTGTAATGCATTCATTAGCAAAAAAATGGCACCATCTTTTAACCAATGAATGCATCTATTGAGCTTGAGGTGCTTGGAATCAAAAGCTAAAACACTGTTTCTCATACATGTAGCATGAATTACTACCACGCAAAATTAACTACATTTTGATAGAACTTCAATTTATATTTTTCAGTCTTCTAAATGAAATATATGCTGAGGGCTACTCTCCATACCTTTAACTTTGAGCAATTATGGCACATGTGCTTGGCAAGAACTGCTCTGCCATTGTTGTCTGTGAATGGTGGCTTGTCCTTATGTTGGCCAGTAGTGATTCTCCCATCCATGGTTTTCCTTCTTTAAATTTAATATGTAGGCCTTCCTATTGTAAAATACGACCATGAGTCACCTATTATTCACGTAGCAATAAAAGCTTCAGCAACATTTTTCAGGCACGTTAGACAATGAGACACTATTTGAAGCACTTACACAGTAAATTTTTTCTTCTCAGAAAGAATCTTGAGCAGGGTTCAAAATGCCATTATAATGATTTAAGGGTTGCTGCACCTGCTTTGGTAAATCTGCTTTTTAGAAGACTTCAGGATCTTGATTCTATAAAAAGGAAAATAGAGATAAGTTTCTCACAGTATCTGTATGAAGAAAGGAAGTCCCTGGGCAGCTGGAGAGCTTTTCAGAAAACCATCTCCAGTGTGCTTAAACTAATTCCTACATTATTCCTTAGGAATCTGCTTCTGGTCACTGTCTCAAGCTAAATCAAGCCCTGGTCTGACCCAGCAAGGCTACAGATATTGTGTAATATTCACAAAGGTTTGCACAGATTTCATCATCTATGAATTTGCAGTAATTCTCAACACTCCACTGCACAATTCTGGCAGTTCTCCTATGAAAAAAGAAATATTTATTGGATAAATGTACATAGAATCAGCCTTGAAATGATGTGAGAGGAGAAAACAAAGCAAGGAATATGGTAAAGACAAAGATGAATTAGGGAAAAAAAAGGGCAAAGCTCAAAAGAAACAATGGATATCTTCAAGGCATATGGGCCATGAGTTTCTGCAAAAAAAAAAAAAAAAAAGATGGTAATTGTAGCTGTTTTAAGGAGACTGCCAAAAAATTCTCATTAAAATTTAACTCTGTTACAAGGAATTGTCATAGCTATGGGAGTAGCTGTAAGTTAGACTGATTAGGGAAAACCTAATAGAAAGGATCTAAAGTGAAAACAAGTAAAAAAGACCTACTGCCAAGTTCCTCTGTCAGAAAACTGCTGCAAAAGTATTGAAATCACTGAGTTTGCTCTAACATGCCCTGACATAAACATTGACCTGCAACATTTCCTGCCCATTGATGTCTCAGATATTCCAGTTTGTAGAAGTGCTGAATTCCTCCAGGACCTTAGCAAAGGCCTCATCCTGCAGGCCTTGGAGGCCAGTCGAGCTCTGAGTTTGAGCCCTATCTTGGGGCACCATGAGAGCTTTTAGACGCCGGGGTCGCAGGGCTTCTGCAACGTCACCAGCTAACATGCAAGGATCTCTCTGTTCCCGTGGATTGCTCTGTTCTCCCAGGCAAGGCAGGCAGGTCCACCCACCCTCAGAAAGGTCAAGGCTCTCTTATCCAACCAGAGTCCAAATTTAGTTACTCTTGAAGACTGAGAATAGGTGCTAATGCCTAACAAAGTGATATAAAACCTCATAAGCACTTCCACTTTATCATTTTTTGTTACAAATCCTACTCCAGGAGGACCCTCCAGTAGTAACTATGAAAGGTAAGCGTATATATATTACACAATACTCCGCATCATATGAAGTTTCTAAGATCTAACATTCCCTAACCCAGTTTTACCAGCTTACAACTCAAAAAAGATTGAAAACAGTAGTTTTAGATAATTAAGGTATGGTGAATTCAAACTTACCCCAATCTTTACAAAATGTTAGTTGAAAGACAGAGTTCTCTAAAGCAAATACATCCTTTATTGATTTGTATTTTGATGATGACTAACTTTGCCAAAATATCTCAATCTGCTAAATAAACACTATTTAAATCAGTGATATGGTTTGCTTTTTCACAATATTTAAAGTTATGCTGCCAGCCTAATAGCATACCTGAAACATACAGACAATGCAGAACTATATTAAGTCAAATTTTCCTCTGCCTAATGAAATAATAACATTTTCAGTGGCAACTGTACAAAACCCTGGACTTTGGTAAATCAGTTAATCATTGATATCTGCAATATTTAAAATGAACCAGAAAAAAAGAAGAGAGAGAAAACAACACAAGATTAAACTAATAGCAATTTTTAAAAATGAATTAATGAGAATAAATAACTTCAGTACAGAGGGATAAAATATTCCACGAATGTCCATAGTGCGTATCCTTTAATAGAAAAATTGAATTGCGGAATTGTGTTTTTGAACTGAGATCCTCTTTTCGAGGTTTAGTGACACTGCAATGTTCACAGACCTCATTCAGTTGTGCACCAGCATGCAGCCATTACACACATGCAAGCAAGAGGAAAGAAACAGCAAAAAAGAGAGAGATGGAGAGGTGGGGAGAGACAGAGAGACTCGGAGAGCGAGACAACTTACTTTGTGTCACTTCTGTGTCAGGCTGTTGCTTTCCTGTGCCCAAGGGCTTGCAGGCTTGGAGCCAGAGCAACGTCACGGCACAAGTGCAGCCTACTCAAAGGAGCAGAGCACTGAGCACTCCACCACACTTTTTTAAACTCTGGATTTCCTTCTTACGGCGATTGCAAAACTTTCCCACAGTCACTGATACAAAAGCTTTGCAAAAGAAGGCAGGTTTCTTGTGCTGTCATTACATTGGCAGTCTATCTGCCAGCCTGCTAGTGGTGCCAGCCTCTCCCAGGAGGAACAACTTGTTTTCTTCTTCTGTGTTTTTTTTTCTTCTTTTCTTTTCTCAAGTCTAAATACTAAAGCTACTTTAAGCACTCTACAGAGGGAACTTTCTGCCACACTATCTACAGAGTGACTCTGCGCACGTGCAAGTGCTCTGAGAGTTTTCCCAAGCATACTACTTGCAAACACCAGGACTTGCACTTAGGGGTGACTTAGCTCCTCAGGAGGACATGAGCTGTTCCTTCACATCTGGCAGCTTGAATATGAGTCATCTGTGCCACT
>NW_010581973.1:4195-51850 GCF_000705375.1 Tinamus guttatus | reverse complement strand
GTTTGGATGAGGGTCTCAGCCCTGTAAAACCCCTCATTTTTAGACCGCTTGGGTCCCGCGCTCCCGCGTGCAGCAGCCCGTCACCTCAGGAGAGGCAGCGAGCGCTGCTGAAGGGAGAAGGGCAGGAGGGCCCACCTGGCTCCCTGAGCACCGTGAGGTTGGACTTCCCGCTGGCCAGCTCCGAGTAGGTGAACTTCATGACACAGTCGTTGACGGGGTAGGCGCACAGCACCGCGCTCTGGTCATCCGTTTCTGGAAGGAGAGGAAGAGCCCTGCTGAGCCCCCACCTCGGCATGGGTCACGAGGACAACCTGGAGCACGCGATGTGGGACAGCACCCCCATCTCTCCTCGTGTCTGTGCGCAGGTGGGAAAGCCCTGCTCCATCCGTGCGTTCGGCCGCAGGGCTGGCCCTGTTTTCTGGAGCCCTGTAACTCCAGGGACTGCAAATTCCTTTAGAAGTGAGAGGCTTCCTGCTGTACATATGGTGCACATTACGGCCCGGCTCCAGCGGCTGGAATAGACGGAGCTGTTAGCACAACATGGGGGAAGGGGGAGCACCAAGGAGGGGGAAGAGGGAAAAAACATGAAACCTGCCACCATGGTGCTTTAGTTCTGCATCTCCACCTGGAGCCTCCACAGGAAGACTTGCCTATGAACGAGCCTGCATGGATTTAGGTAACTTTAGAAGGGAAAAATAAACAAAAAAAAAATTAAAAAAAGTATTGACAGAAGTGCCCAAGAGGAGCTTTGAGGTGCTCTCTGCAAGCTGAGCCATGCTCGCTTGTGGATGTTGGGAATGAAGGAACACGGACCAAAACAAGAGCTTGGGAATCAGCACAGAGTGATAAAGATTTGTGTGGAAATCCGGCTCTTGGCGGGATTGTGGCAAGGAGTGAGCGTGGTCAGAGCCGAGGGCTGAGCGCCGAGGCCACCCGGCCCTGCGGCAAGGCCGAAGCTGGCACTGGAGCATGCGGAGACCTGCAGGAGTGCGGCTCCGCGGTGGGTGTTCAGACACCTGAGGTGATGGTGGTGCGACCTCCCTCCTCTCCAGAAGCTCAGCCGTGCGGCCCGCATGGTGCTCGCACCGAACGCGAGAACCCGAACCCTCTGCTGGCCTGGGCTAGGTGTGAGCAACCTGTGGATGTGCTCAGCTGCACAAAAAATGCTCCGGGTTTGCTGGCCAAGCTTGCTGAGGTAACTGGTCCTCCAGTCAGATCATCTGCGATGCCCAAAGGACAGCACAAATAATAATACAGAGTAATGTCCAGGCTTATTTTTCAGGAAAATTTGGCACTTAACAGATGCAGGGGGAAGAGAAGGGATCTCATGTATGTATACACTTTTCCTCCACACAAATCTACTTTAAAAATAAATGCCACTTTCCTCTTAATTTGCTAAACAGCTTGAAGTTTGCAGAGTGATGGGCACTGATCCGTCCTCTGCGGAGAGCCGTGAGTGAAAGGTGAATGGGGATATTATCAGAAGCACAGTCCATCTCCGGCTCGCATTCCAGCCGAGCTGAACGGCTTCAGCTCCGGAAATAACTAAGGAGTTTATTTTTAAAGGATGAGATAGAAGAGGAAAAGGGGGAGGGAAGGAAACGGGAGGACAGGAGCGGTTTGTGGAAGGAGGATGTGCAGATGGGGGAGTTGCGAGAAAGGCGAACACTTGATTCCCTTTGGAAAACATTAGCGCTAAGTAGATGATGTTGCTGCTTTGATTACTAAAAGGCACTTCTGCAGAAATGCTGTTTCACAGAAGCCATTAAGAAGTTTCAATTAAAACGTGGCATTTTAAGGTTTGCTGATAGAGCAATTACTTCAGTGATGATTTCAGCAGCTTCCTTACCCTGACACAGCACCAGGACCCTCTTTTACACTGAAGACAGATGGTAGGAAACAGATGGGTAGGATTTAAGGCATGCCAAGCAGTTCTGCAAGGGCACATATCTTTGTGGCCTAGTTTGCGGCCAGCGATTTTCAAATGAGTAAAAGAGATTTGGGCACCTGGGACCTACTGGCTGACAAAGAAGTGACCTTGGTTTAGGCACCTGGAAACTGCTCCCCACAGCTTTCCTTGTCAGTGGTAACTGCAAATGTCCATCACGTTGACAAATGACTGCATTAATGACCACTGCTATTTCAGCCCCTTATCCCTCTCCCTTCTGTTTGTCTTTGCTCTCGATTCCTTTGACCTGCTTTCCTTGGGAAGACGAATACCCTCCGCTTCATCAGCACGAGCCCAGCTGCTACAGCACCTCTGACAAGCACTGCTGGGACCCCTGCTCTACCCGGGCCTTGAGGGGCAGCTTCTACCTCGCGCTTCTCTGCACCAGTGTTACTGAAGAGAGGGCTTCGAAACTGCTGATTGCTCTGACAGAGCAAAGTGTTAATTATGATTTAAACAGACAAAAATGCCATGTTTCTTGTCTCACACGCTCCTGAACATTCATAGAAGTGAATCTTGGTTCCTCCAAGGCCAGCTACTTTCATTCTCATGCCTTCACCATTAAGGGATCAACAGTAATGATTTCCACGGGCATTCACTGGGTTTCAGAGCTTGTGCATTCCCAGAGAGATGAGTGATGGATCCACTGAGCTCTTGGGCCCTGTGAAACGTGTGCTCTGGGCAGGCTCAAGCCAACACTGCACTTGTCACATTCCTCTCATTTTTTTTTCCAGTATAAAAGATTCTTCTGATTTTAGGTATCTCAAAGCAAGAGTCTTGATAACTTAGAGAGGGAATTATTGGTGTTTTAAATACGCAAATGTTATTGAAGTCACACACATAGGGCGGTCTCATGCTATCATAGTGAGATTTCTTTACAATCTGGGAAAAGAGTTAAGGGCTGTCACTTAACTGTAGGAGTTTCCTTCTCACTAGATAGTTGCAAGGAGCTGCATCCTGGAAGATCAGCCTGGAAGCTGATTTCCTACTGCCCTTCTCTTTTGCTCTCAAACAAAGGGAAATTATCACCTGTAGAGGGAGGCAAGAGCGCAGGCCTTTGGCAGACAAGGAAGCAGCATGTATCAGGACATGAAATTTTAACTACTAAGATGTTTGTTAATTCAGAAAATTAGAGTCTTGGCTGCTTTCATGCAGAACATCAACAGCAAATACACTGTAAAGACTTACATGTGAAAATCCTAGCAATAGAAAAAATAGGTTGTCCTACATCTATACCTATAGGTTCACCCACTATGGTTTCTAAATGCAGGGTGCTGCTTGACCCTTTCTTTAAAAATGCATATTTATATCTGGTTAAGATGCACTCCCTGCCTTCTGCAGTTCTGCTGCCGCGTACTTACTGAGAACATCCACGGGCGTGATGATCTCGTCCTTGCAGTGCTTTTGGCAGGTTTGGTTATCAGCCAGTCTTCCTGAGTTAAACAGCTTGCATTCAATGCAGTCCCTGCAAAAAGATGCACAGAGGGAAAGATTTAGCAACCTTCAAAGTCCACGTGGACTCTCAAGCTTGCCACCTACACTATTTCTGAAAGGGAATCTTGATGTGTTAGTTGTGTGTTTGTAGCACATTTGCACCACAACTGAGAAAAACATTGTGGCCAACCATCTCCTGCTCAAGGATGACTTGACTTTGAGGGCAGATTCAATTGCAGATTCTCTGGTAGGTTTTGGCCTGCAGCTCAGAGCTCTCTGTGCCAGAAATACGCAGCTCGGGGTGCAGCAGGACTTGGGTCACCCTCTTTTCCTCCAAAATAGGAGAGTACCGGGAATGAGAAGGGATGTAAACGATCGTGAGGACTTGGGCAGCAATGCTCACTGCTTTGTGGTGTGCACTGTACCTGCAACACAGCCAGACACAAGATGCTCATGGCAGATTAGCCCTTTTCTTGGGATGTTCCCAGATTGCAGGAGAACCTAGGAATGAGCCACACTCAAGAGTATCATCTCAGTTTAATGGAGATGAAATAGCCGGAAAGGCTTCAAAAAATGAGACCTTCCCCTCCTACCAGGGACAAGTCCCTTCCAAAAACTGCCGTGAGTACCTTTTAGTGCTACAGACACCTGGGCAGGTGGGACATTTCTCACAGGTCTCTCCAAAAGCCCCGGGCTCCGTGCACTGGCACTTCCCGCAGACGCAGTTGCCTCTGCCGCTGCACATCTGGCCGTCGTTGGAAAGGCAGCGCTCGGTCTCGGTGGAGCAGTTGCAGTTGTCCCCGATGTAACCCGCGTGGCACTTGCACTCGCCGCAGTGACATTCCCCGTGGCCTGGAAGACATGGAGTACTGCAAAATGACTTCTTCTAAGAAAGGAATCATTGTTTTGTAAGTTCATAAATATAATTTATAAGTTATAATTGTACCATAAAGCCCTATCACGGGGCCCAGGCATGATTAACTGGTAGAAACCACATGGTCGAGCTGCGATATCAGAAACACGTTACCCTTCAATTTCCCTCTCTGCAGATGATGAGTCCCTAGTATCACCTCTTTCCAGTGTGCCATTTTGTACCCTTCTGGTCTGCACAGATTCAGAGCTTAACGCTACCAAGCAAGCACTGAGAGCAGCTCCTGGGAGCATGTTTCAGTAGCTGTTACGAGACGTTCCTGACCGCAGAGTAAATATTGGGCACATCTGCTTCCTCGTGCGCAGCACTGTGCACGTCAGCTGTGTGCAGCGCCGTGGTTTACACCTCTGCCCAACGTGTTACTGTTGCTCAGTGCAGCTCCACAAACTGCCCTGGGGGCACTTATGTGCCAGCATGAAGGCCCGGCTAAGCTAGGAGGCAGCTATGCCCGAGGTAGCACCAGCACTTCCACCGTTACATGCAGCAGCAAAAATATTCAGTGAGTTTAAAGTTGTGAATGGCCACAAAAGAAATTTTATTGTTTCTGCAGCATTTATGTTCATTCTTTGCTCCAGGTCAGTAAAGCTTTACCACTTTGCTTCACAGCTGGTTAAGGATGCATTGGTTAATGCAGCTGAGCAGGCTCCACAAACAGCCTCAGAAGAGCAGTGCACATCCACAGCCACTGCCCAATCACTACAAAAAGAAACAGAATAAAAAACCTGCCCTGACAATCATTGCAAACAGAAGGGACAGAGAAGGGGCAACGCAGCAGCTGATCTGCTGATTCTCTGCACCCACCGAATGCTGACGAAGGGTTTAGGGCAGCAGCTTTCAAAATACTGCTCTTCCAACCCGATGGACATGGGTTAGAGTAATCAGCAGACAGATACTTCAGGGCACCCAGGGCAACGCCGATGTGACCATGAGAGCCACTGCGTGCAGCCAGCATGAGCTGGATAGGAGACACAACACCCAGACTGTGGTCAGTTTTCTACTACGTCTCATTATGGCATCAGATTTTCCTAGCAGAGCCGCAGTGTCAACAAACAGAGCAGCTCAAGTCAGGCTTCCTGCCTAGCCGCCTCCAGCCCAGGTCTTGCTCAGGGCTTCGCTGCCCGCTGCAGGCTCTGAGCTTGGAGAATTACTGAATACTCAAACGCTATTGAAGAGGGGACTCTTGATTGATTGATAGTGCTTCTGTGTTTCCTTCCTAAAAATCATTCTCTTTGTTATTTATATAGAGAAAAGTTGAAATGGGAATGGGATAGTCCTTCCTTGCCACGTGAGCTTGCTGTGAAAATAAACACAGCAGCCCGCGTGGTGGTCTGGACTCAGCACGGGAGCAGCTTTGCTTACCAAGACAGACAGAGTCATTCGGGCTGTTAGAAACACACAAATCCTCCCACTCTGGGGAATTGGGACTATCATATGTGAGAGGCTGACAACAGCAAAGCTCAGAGTGGGCAAGAGATGCACGTGTCCTTCTACACACAGTTGTGACCCCCTTGGTGGCAGGTTGCATTGGGGCCTGATGTCACCTGTGTGGTTTGGATCTGGGGCTTGGCAGCAAAATAACTACCATGATTGACTATTTGGTAAGGTTGTCTCTACCCTGCTTCTCCACCAGTTTCACTTAAGAAGTTCTTCTAAGAGGATGTAATAAAATTAAGAAAAAACAACAGGAACTATATAGATATATATACATATCTCGTGTGTACACGCAAGACCCCTGCGTGTGCAGCATTAGGGATCACAGGTCCAGCTGAACCTTCTCCAGGGAGGGCCTGAAGACAGGTCCTAGCAGCCCAGCCCCAAGCAGTGCAGGTGGCCTGGCTACGAGCCCCGCAGGTTTGTAAATAAGCCCTCCAAGAGCTCCAGATGAACGAATAAAGCGATCCAGTAAAGGCACTTAGTCCTCTACCGATGCATCCCCTTGCAGCTGTGGGGTTTAGCGGCGGTCTGAAGAAGCCAACAGGCCTAAAGGCTTTCAATTACTGTAAGTGCAGTGGCTGCCTGCCGAGCATCTGGTTTCAGAAAGGCATCAATCAGCTCCCTGGAAATAATGCACGAGTTCTTCCTTGGTTAGTCCCTAGGAGAAGGGATGCTGTTGAACACGTAGTTTATAGAGCTGAACAGTTTGTATACAAGGCTCATCAGCAGCCTAATTACAGCTCAGCTTTCCCACTGGGAACAGCCTCAAGTTCCTCAGACAAGATAAATTATATACACGCTCCTTTCATCGACACAAAACCTCTGATATCTCTGGCTCTTTCGTAGCTTCAAGTCTACCAGAGAGGCTGTGGATTATAAACCTATATCCCTTGCCAAAAGTCATGGGAACACCTTCTGCTTTACTAAGCATCCCATTTGTGCCCATACATCACAGGATGCCCTCCTATGGTCTCTTTTGTGTTCCCATCATTTGCTTTGGATCCAGCTTGCAGACTCAAGCAGTGTGAGACCGAGGAGGTTATGTTTACACGATCACTAAAGGTGACCTCCTTCCTTGCCTACATCTGATGCAGATTAAAAATCAGACTCTGTTTGCTTGCACAACGGCAGCAATATTGCTCTTACCCCGGACAGTGTCCTCACAAATGCACATGGAGGCTTGCTTTGCTCTGCCCCTGTAAAACCACAGCTCTTCCAGGCACAAAGCCCCGTCACAAGCAAAGGGAGCAGGGTGCATGCCATCTATTCCTAATGTATTTATGCCATCTAGCTCTCGCATGGTTTGGTGCCTCCATGGCAATGCAAGTGTTCAAATCAGCTGTAAATCACGGGCATAAGGTCATGGTTTTCTTGAACGGGTGATGCTTCACTGGGTGCATCGCAACTGGCACTGTGTCTCCGTGTGCATGGCATGCAGCAAGTGTGAGCACACTTGAACTGGAGCACTGAGGGCCAAGGGGATTGAGCCAATTCCCCCTCTTCTGCAGCACTGCACAAGGGCACAGGAGAACATCCATTCCGATCCCACTTGGACATGAGAAAACCCAGCACAAAATACAAATCCACTGGAAATCCTTCTTCTGGAAGTTGTATTGCTCGTGAAATGGTTTAAAAGCAGTTGGTGTCAGGGCAGTGTACTAGGATAGCAAGTGTGTGCATCCGTTCCAGCCCCTGGCATGCTGGGGATCAACTGGTGGAGGGAGCTTGGAGCAACTGCCCCAGCAAAGGGACACAGCAATTTCCAGATAATGCAGGCTTATCAAACACTGTGATAGGAGAATTTAAAAACCACCATCTTATACTAAATGCTTCTCTTTATTAAGGAAGCGATGAAGAGAAAGCTGTTACATATGAAAGTGTATAAATGCGGGGTGAAGTTTAAAAACATATCAAATGTGTGCTCTGCCTTGGCCAAAACAGTCCAATAAGTCACTGAGACACTAGGAGTGGGCATTTCCATGTTGAGCTTTAGTGGCAATTCAGCAGAGATGTCACCAACTTCACCACCTACACCGTCTTGCAAAGGCAGGCATTCTTGCAAGTGCAGGGAGCTATTTTTGAGGTGCACACGGTCATGTAAAAATATTACTTTCCTTTTGAAAGAAAAAAAAAATCCTCCTAGCTTTTATGAATGAAGAGGAAAAGTTTGAAAACACCCTCCCTATACAACACTCCACTTCTTTCTCCCACCCTGCAAGGCTCCAGGGCTGGCAGGAAAATCAAATGGATGCATTGAACATGCAAGAAAAGATTCCTCATGATTTTTAAGGCATTTTTTTTTTTTGCTTCTGAAGCACTGCCATTACAGAGGGTTCAAGGAGAGGGAAGATCATATTTCAGTCTGTTTCCGTTAAATAAAGTGACCTATTTTTGTGCCGCTGTCCTAAGGCTCCCATCCAGGGTTAGGACCTTCAAAACTCTGTACACTTGTTTTTGCCATTTTGGTTGCTTGAATGACTAGTCTGGAAAAGCCACAACAAAACAACACACACAAAAAAGGGAATGTAACCGATGAAGAGGAGTAAACTACGGCAAGCAGCTAAAGAATTCCCCAGTCCCATCTCTTTAACCACAGTCTGGCAGCCCCGAGTGCCTGCCCGCTGCCCAGAGAGACCCATAGCATAAGCCACGTGTCGTTTGTGTTCTCTGAGAATGAACATACCAAGATCAGCTGCTTAGAAAACGAAGAGCACTCGCAACCTGACAATGAGCGGCACTGCTAGAGCAGGGTTTTTCCATCTCGCTGGCCCATTTTTCAATGTATCTGATGTCTGTCCTCGGCAGTGCAGGAGAAAACACTCCTCTGAGGCTCTGAGAACGGCACATTTTGAGTGGGAGGAAGAAGGTAGCGGAAGAAGCTTTGAACACTTGGAAAGCTCGGACCTTTTTGCTTGGAGAAGGGCTTTGGTTAGAAACAGTGCCTGCTCAGGCAAATAAATCAATCATCCCGTTTCCCACTAATCCCTTTCCACGACTCAAGTTCAAGTCATGAGCTTGATGTCTGCCTGCCTGGCAGCCGTGCACGTACGCAGCGCGGGTCCACATGCAGCCCAGAGAGCGGTGGCTTTGCGGGGCCGGGTGCTCCAGCACCATCCGAAAGCTTGGGAGGGCTCAGGAGCACAGGCAGTTCTAAGAGGGGATGATCTTAGCGTTCATTCCTCTGAGGTCTGGCAAGGACAACGAGGAAGGCAGGCTGGTAGGAGCACGCCAGCCAACTCCTGAAAATTAAGGAGCATAACAGCTCTGTTGTTAACATAAGGTTACTACATAAACAAACCAAAAAAAAAGGGACAAACATCAGTGGTCTGAGTTTTCTGTGTATATTGAAACATATCTACTGTCTGTCTCTGTTTATACCAGGAGGGAACACACCCAAATGCATTTAGCCACAAAACAATGCTGAAACAACAAAAAGCTAAAAGTTAATATTAACTAAGTGTTGCTTTTATATACATTAATTAAACCAGAGTCTATGGCTCTGTGCATCATGCCACTGCATTGATTTCAGTGAGTTGTAGCACCACAACACATATGCGCTTGGCTAAGCATAGATGAGGTTTTAAAGAAACCTTTATTTCAATTCCAGCATTAGTTGAGTTCACCAGTTCCATCATGGAAAATAAATCATGCCAGAAATGCAGACTAAGCAATCCCAAGGTGAAGGACGAAATCCCAGCCTGAGCTGTTAGTTCAGCCGCGGGTACCACAAGCCAGGTCACTAATTGCACGTTATTGTCACCATCTCACAAGTTGCAGCACTGCAATACCGAACCAAACCACAAAAAAAAAAAAAAAAAGAACCTCTCTTCCAGTTTCTCAATGACTTGGGAACTTTTTGGTTAAATGAAAACTATGCAGGGGGAAAATAAGCTTTAGAAACTGCTGTCTCATGAAGGCAGCTGAAACTTATCTTGGGGCAGGATGATTTCCTGTGGCAGGTCTAGCCAGTCCTTTCTCATTTTCGTCCTCCTGCTATGGAATCAGAGCTGAAATGTAATCACAAGATATGGCTGATGATACATCAGAAAGCCAAAATGGGCAGCTAGGAGTCATTTCCTGGAGGAGATCTAAAGCTGCACTTCTTAAAATAAAGCCTTTTTTTTCCTGTTTTAAGTAAGTTCAACACTCCACAAATCTCTTGACTTCTGCTTACATTAGTGTCTCAGCTGAGCCTTCTCCACGTGGCCTTTTGGACGGCAGCACAGAGCTGGGAATTAGAGCTTTGAGGCCCTACCACTAACTCTGCTACTGATGCACCAGGCGATATCAGGCGGTCGCTGCTGCTGGAGCCTCCCAGAGAATGAGTGCCTAAATCCAAGGGCAGGACATTGGGAAGGGTGCTCCAGTGCCCCTCAAGGTGTGAGCCTAAAAGTTTTCACTTGGCTCTTCCAAATACCGTGAAACGCCCATAGGTCCATAAGCAGGAGCTTCTCCCCCGCTTCTCCACCTTGTCTCCTGGCCCAGCTCTGCTGGCACCACCTAACCACTTACGCTTGAGCTTTAGCCACGATGGAGACCTCAGGGGACTCAGAAGGATGAGTAATTGGGGACATATGATGAACACTCATCTAGATGAAACACAGGCGAAGGGACTCCTCGAAAATCTGGAGTACTGTACCCCCCTCACTGACATGGTGCCTCCGGGAAGGCCGAGCGGCTTCTCCCTGCCTGGCGTGGGCGCAAGCCGGAGAGCCCTGGCACCTGCCAGCAGTGCCGAGCTTGCTCAGGCATGCACAAAAAAAACAGATTCATTCTCAAAATAAAACCTGTCTCCAAAACACAGATCCAGGATCCCAAATCCCTGAACCCCAGGGCCAAGCTCTACGGTTCAGGCCTATCCTTAAAAGGAAAAGCAGGATAATTCCCACTTACCAAAGCACGTATGGCCTAAATGTCCTTTCAGCTGGACCTCATTAAGAGGGGAAGGTCTCTGGAGCAAAGACATTCTTTCTCTGCAAAATCCTGTGCCGCAGGAGCGTGCCTAGCTCTGCGTTTGAATGTAAGCACATAATCTGGCGCAAGTTCACCAAAGGTTCGCGAGCTCTGGGTTGGATTTTTCCTTTCCCAAGGATGTTGGAAGAAGTCATGGTTTCATTCAAAATGAAAAGAAAAAAAGAAAAAAAAAACCACAGCTTATGCTGTATTTTACTTTCAACTCTTGTGTTTGCTTTTTAAGCCAAACCAAGCAATGCGTAGGGGTTGCTACTGCAAACTAACACAAAATGTAGAGACCCCCAAATTTCACATACCTGCTTGTTTTAGGCCTTCGCTTGCCTCTAAACCCAAAATACAGCATTCACTTCCAAATGTTTATTTCTGTTTATCACTGTAATCAGAGAGAACAAATATGAATGCCAGGCTGAGCGGGGAGCTTGTTGTAACACCAGGACTATTTAAATGAGGTAATTTTAAGATTGTCCTCCATCTTTGGGGAGCAAGTATATCTGCATTTTGCCTTCCAAGTTTGGCTTTTCTTTGCTTGGAGCTTCCTGAGACACAGAGCTGGCAGCAGCTGGAGGGGACGGGGCTGCGGACGTGCCACTTTAAGAGCAGAGAGCCTCTAACGGGGCTCTGGCTCTGGCAAAGATGTACGGACGTCACTTCTTTATTTGTTAATTCTGCCATGGTATTTAATGCCTCATTAGCATGCATTAATGGTTGCAAAGGGTCTGCCCAAGGAGGAACAGTAGTGAAAAGAATCCGAAACAGCAGCACTCTGTGTGGTTCGGTTTTCCAAGGAGCTGCTGCCAGAGCCTGGGAGGGCTGCAAGGGACTTTGATAGCAATGAGCCTCGGTAGCGTGAAAGAAGGGGTGAAAAAAATGATGGTATTTCCCTTTCGTGTGGGGAACGGAAACTCTAGCAAAGCAGCACTCAATCCACTTGGGTGGAGAAAAGAAAGACCCAGTCAATTACTGTTTCAGTGTGAGCAACAGAAACAAAACCTCAGCATGAGCTGAGCGTGGCAGGGCTGGGTATACCTGCTGTCCAGGAACCCTGAGGCATATTGAGAATCAAAGCCGGCCTAGCAGTGCAATATCTTCAATCTTCTGCCTTTCGTGCCAGCACGGAGGAGGAGAGGGAAGGCATATCCTCCCAGAGGAAGGCAGCATGTGTCTCGGGATTAAACCGCCCAGGAAACAGAACAGAAACCAGGCTAAAGGGAAAGGATTGACCAATATGGGGAAGGAAGCAGGAGAGAAAGGCTGGGGATGGGAGAAGTAGCACAGCACCTTCAAGAGGGCTCTTGGGCTGATGGGTGCCGTTTCACATCCTCTTCATGCCGTGCAAAGAGCAGAGTTCCTCAATGACCTTCCCCCTCAAAGCTGGGAGCTTTGCTCATGGAATCGAGCTGCGTGCATGTCCCCAGAGCGGGACTGGCCTTGAGGATGGCACTGCAGAGAGCAGGGCAGGAATACATTTTGCACCAGAAATAAATCTAGTTTATGCAAACATGCTGTGGAAAAGCCGTGGAGCTCAGACGTTCCCAGGCAGTTGTGTCACAAGGGCTGTGGAGCCGAGCAGGACCCGTGAGGGATCCTGTGTGAGGAGCAAGAGCCACGTTAGCCCGAGCGGCACCAAGGGGATTCCGTTCACTGCTGCTCCAATTAATCCTCATTACATCCTAAAGACCTGCCTGCCCCGGCTGACCTCTGCTGTGCATTTCTTTATGCTAATCCACAGGACAAAAGTAAATGGGGCTGACCTCAACCTTACATTTCTTTATAGCAAATCACATGGCAGGAGCAAATGGAGCTGACCTAAACCTTGCATTTCTTCATGTTAATCCATGTGAGGAGAGCAAATGGAACATGCCCAGCTTAACACTTTATCCAGGGAAAGGAAGACAACAGGAGAGGCCCCACATTCGAGTTCCTTATTAATTTTTTTTTTTTGCAGAGTCTTTATAAATTCCCAATGGAGCTGAAACATTTCATTAGCTGAGGAAGGAGGGACATACAGCTTGGGCATCCAGAGAAGTGATGGCTCTCCAGCAGGCACTGAGTGCATCCTCCAAACCCTCTCTTGAACCAGGCAGTTCAGCCTCAGCCTGTAGCTGCTATAGTGCTGTTTATGGGATAGGATTAAAAGGGAGTAGAATCTGTCATATTTTCCTTTTTTTTCCTCTTTCTCATTCACTGGGTTATTTTTTTGATCTCCTGCTCAGAGTGCAGACTTCTCCAGGTAAAGGTTTTTGTAGAGCCACTTCAGCTGGCAATAAAAGTCAAGGCAAAAGGGAAACATAGCAGGAAAAAAGGGTTTCTGTGAAACTCAGGAGCCTCTTCACAGGACCACATTTAAAAGCCAGGTAATCCTGGAGCCCCATCTGCTTTTTATTTATCCTGCCCACAGCTTCCCCCAGACAAGACAGAGCGTCTGCAGGGAGAAAATCTAAAGATGTGTGAAACCAGGTTTGCTAATTGATAAGGAGAAGGTGCAGGTTCACAGCATCTCATACAGCCATACACATCTATCTATCTCTCTATCTGTATTTATTTATTCATTTATTTTCTACCTCAATCCCATTGTTCTTGCAGCCCTCAATTCCAATCTCTGCCCCTTTTCTCAGAGTAATGAGGATGCAGAGAGAGAGAGAAGGAAAAGAGACATAGTCCTGTAAGTCACCCTTAATAACCAAAAAAAAAAAAAATAGATTTTGGTCCAGAATACTGTTCTGGGTCCATTCTACTCCAAAACTGCCCTCCCCTCCCCACCAGCCTCCACTATCTGCTACTAATGACTTGGATTTTTAATGAAGCAGCTGGTGCCTCCAGACTACACAGGGATGTCCTGAGCTGGGAGGACTGGGACGGGGCTTCAGTCAGCAAAATAAGTCCCAAAACTCTCTTAATAGCTGTGATGCCTGGTCCTCCTCTGGCCGGTTACCTCCAGTGCTGCTGCATGGAGAGCTTTGGGCAGCCACGGAGCCCTTTCCCTCAGCAGCTGCATGAATCACTGTTACAGCATCCGCAGCACAAACACTCATCAATAACTGAAGGATTATTTTTAACTAACTTCCGTGTCTTATATGGTCCTTTCTCCTCTCCCGTTCATTTCCAGCTTTGCTATGCAGAGACCTGCATCAGTGCTCAGGCTCCATCCTTTTACACAAGCTAAAAAAAACCTCCCTCAAAAATAATAAAAAAAACCCTGAAGATAAGAGCTGTCAGGAAAAAAAGAAAAACATTGCAAATGTGGTTTAGGCTCCGTTCCCCGCATGAATGCCTCTCTCTTCCACAGGCCGCAGTGTTCCCTTTTGATATGTGCTAAATTTGCTTTCTACTGAATCATTCTCTGGACTCGCTGCAAAGGATCCGAGTCAGCAGACACAAACTAGTTTCCTTTCGCTCCCCTAACCGCACTCGCCCATCACCCATACCTCAGGGATTATCAGATCAAATGCCACCAATTTCTTCCTTAATCAAACACAGCCAGCTCTGGGAAAAGCTCAGAGGCTAGGAACGGGGCTAATTAAGGTAAAAGAAGTATTTAGGGATCATCTTCATCTTTTCTTCTGAGTCTGGCCCATCAGTGTCCTGATCTAACACTAGGCACTACCCCAGGGCAGATGAATCATGCCTTTAAAAGTAAGTGGGGAAAAAAAAAGGTTCATTTCCCATAAGAATTGCCCAAGCCCACAGTAATTGGCGATCTGATAACAGGCCTTGCTAGGAGTCACAAGGTGGGTATATCAGCTGTACCATCAAATCCAGACATTTCTCTCAAAATGCTAGGATAACGCCATTGCACCTCTCTTGCATAACCAGAAATTGCAGCATCAGCACCAGAAGGCATCTTCCCATGGCATAAACTGCAAAGGCAGAGTTACTAAATAATTTTGTGGTGCCTAGGACTGGCAGCTGCAAAAGCAAATTGCAAAAGCAGGACTGAAGTTCTTGGTCTGTGGTTGAGTTAAACAAGAGATCTGTGTCACTGAGCGTCCATATAAGCCAAAAATATACATTTCTTCCCCATTTAATAAAATAGGGAAGCACACAAAAGTGAGCACCAGGCTCCTGAAGGATGATGCATCCTCAGCGGTCTGTGCACCGTCTTTCTGTAGGGCACATGAGTTCCAACGCGTTCTGGGCTAGCTTGAGCATGCAGATTCTCCGTGCCATGGGTAAGCCATGGACCTTCAATGAGCTGTGAATTCCTAAATCCCCTTTCAAAAGTGATTCTGGCACTTGCATGCATTTGCAAGTCTTACATCTGGCACTTTAATGCTGACACTGGCTTTTTATATCACAGGAAATACCATACAGAGAAGCAAGGCACGACTCCTGCATGTCATGATTCCTCTGTGCTTTAGCCAGTCAGCTACTATCTTTAGCTACCTTAACTGCTAAATAGGAATTCAGGTGCTTAAGACCTAAAAGGTGAAGGTTTTAATTTACAAAGTGTTTATAAATCTGATTTATTGTCTATTTTTTAATGGATGAAGGAAACAAGCTTTGAACCCATCAAGCTGCATTGAAATTAGCATCTGCCTATTGCTCACTAAGTATGGGTCTGGTCGGGATGAGATTTTTAGGAGAGAAACAGTTCCCAACTTGCTGATTGTTCTTCTTTTACACACTGGTAGTGTTTAGAGTTTGCAGTCGTGTTTTGCTGGCAAAATAAAGAGATAGGCCCAGGCTAAAGAACTCACGAATTATACCAACATGGGGGGCCAGGATAACAGCAACCACCATTAACAGGAAGATTCACTAGGATTCACTAGACCAAAACGCAGAAGATGCTGGGCTTAACAAACAAACAAACAAACGAAATTCAAGCCAAAAAATGAAAATTCGTAACAAACTAATGAAGCTTGGTCTGCAGGGAATCAGCCTCTTTAGAGGCAAAGTGGGATGCTCTCCCCAGGGCCCCTCCTCTCCGACTACCTAATGTTATGGGGCCTTTAGGAATGCAATTAGCACCAAGACATTTCCTCCTTTGTCAAATACCCTGGAAGGTGGCCAGGCAGTTCAGAAGTTACTGGGACACACAGCAACCTGCAAAGGACAAGCCCTGGCTCCACAGAGGATGGCAGGCTCAAAGCAGGAACGAGTAAAAGCCAGAGCAGGGTGCTGAAGCTGCCAGCATAGAATGTGCTATCCAAAATTTTCTGTCTTCCCCTCCAGTGACAGCAGCCAGTGCAAATGCACCAGTGCGACCTTTGAGCTATCTCTTTCCCTAGAAAAACATCTAACAAATGCATTTGAGGGTATAGAAGGTGACTTCCTGCTGTTTCAAAACACATTTTGCAGGGAATAATCCATTCATTTTTCAAAGGAAATGTAGGAAGAAACCTGTCTTTTGGAGGGGCTAGAGAACAGAGCAAGAGCACTTAAGCAATCTGTTCTGTATGTCCATTCCAAAACACATTGAACTATGGTTTGAAAAAGCTATTACTGGATTTAGGTAGCAATAAAACAAACACTGCTGATTTATTAGTAGCTGGATGCTGCTTTAATTTACTTTTACCGGGTATCATAAATGATTATTTTCCCATTCTTTTCTCACAAAGGCACTTTAAAGCTCATGTTAATAATGAAAATAATGGACTTAGGGCCTACAGCCATCTCTACAAGAGAACTCATAGGTCTATTTCCAACCCGGAATAATAAAATCCTTGTTTCTTCTTAGACCATTTCCCACTCAAAATCTGCTTCTCTACTTCATGTGGGCCACAAAAGGCAAAAAAAAATATGTCTGAAACACAGACAAAATGATGTGCCAGGATTAGAAATGAAGCTTGGAATAAAAATTTCCTTGCTGGACAAAGGATTGAGTACCAACAAGGAAGAATTCCAAAGTTTATTTCAGATCAAAAAAACCCTCTGTCTTCAGAGCCTGAGAATATTAGATTTATTTGACGCAACAAATGTTTCTGTAAACCCAAGCATCAGCTGCTCACGTTGGTGATTTGAAGCACAGCACTGCAGCTTGGCCCCAGGAACAGCAGGATTCATTCCTCTGGTGCCCCCAGGCAGGGTTCACACTCCTGTCTGAGACAAATGATCAGGCAACTACAACCCACTCCTCTGCCCTTTAAGGTGGAGGCTCAGAAGGAAAGAAAAATAACCAAACTCAAGCAGAGCAAAGTAGCTCTGGTTTTCCAGTTGTGATAAATCAAGGAAGCTGCATAGATGGGCCAGAACTTAGGAGTATGTAATATACGAGAGCAATTTCCCTCCAAGCTTTGTGTTGTGCTAGTGACTCAATGGGACAGACTTTATTCTGGCTTACAAATGCTAAGGATGGTCATGGAACAAAGTGCTCAGAGCACTGCCGGGATGAGGCATAGAAAAGGCTTGACCACATAATATGGAAACGGATTTGTGCGTGTGTGGATTTCCAGTGTTCAGCTTGAGCAAGAACCTTTTCTTCCATCTTCCTTCCATTGTTCCTTAAACTTTGGTCACTTTGAAGGGGTTAGTCTTAGCTGTAAGGTCAGGGATAGGCACTAACATGTTTGTGGTGGTGTCTTACGCAGCAGCTTGGCACATGAAAAGGCATTTAAGAGGGGACAGAGACCCACTGTGCTTCAACTCAGGTTGGTCTGAAAAGTGTTTGAAATATGGTCACCAGAAACTCACCAGAGGCACAAAGCATCTTCTAAAGTAAAAGACAACTCCATAGAGCATATAAAAATCCTTTATAGCCCTAATGAGTTCCCCTTACAGGCCTACAAGCTAGGCAATTCCAGAACAAGGAGCAAAACAGTGGTCTGCCAGCAAAATAACAGTTCCATCCAAGCTGCTGTTTCAGTTCTGCATTTGGCAAAACCTTGCTGACACAATCCCACAGTGAAGGGACTCAGCAAGAGCTGCACTCACTTGGGTGTGTGTCAGGAAGACAGGGTGATCCAGAGACAGATATTGGGGGAAGAAGTGACAGAAGGCACATGGGGGAAGTACTTTCTGCACATTGTATGAACAGAAGAGTTACCTCCATGCAGTGGCCCCAGATGGGCTCCTGAACACATGTGACAAACTCCACTGCTGCTGAAGCATCTGTACTATGCTGGTAGACTGAGAAACCCAGTCCCTAGTTAAAAACACAGGTTTTGCACCGTTTTGTAGGTAGGAGAGAGCACACTTATACAAGCGATTCTGTTTCTTTATACAATATGAAACTGCCATTGGTTGGGGCTGTGCTGGGCACTCTGTACCAGACCTCTGCATGCAGCAGGACACAGCCCTGCGGTGCAAGGTCTAGGTCCTCAGATGCTCCCTACATGCTGGAGAAATGCCAAGCCCCACAGACTGACAAAACTGGCTTTAGATGTTATGTCATTGGCAGAGCACTTGCAACAGCTCAGATTTAAATTCCAGCAAGTTGAGTGCTAAAACAAAAACAAAACAATAGAAATACCAGGGAGCATAGCAAGAATAACACCACTCCACACAGGCTTGCTAGACTTTATCCTATCCTGCAGCAAAGATAAGGCTCAGCCTATTCTTATTTTTCTTTTAAAGCTGTAAAAAGGACTTTTAAATATGTTTAAAACTCTCTCCAATCCCAAAAGAACTATTCTAGTCTTCATCAGAAGTCCTCCACAAAGAAAGCACGTACAATAACAACTACAAAAATTATTTTGCTGCAGGTTGGTAGAAATGGGGCACTCTGTGAAAGGAAATTCAAGTAAGGAGTTATACAGGTGGGTCCTCCTCTTGTGGTATCAGATGCCATATCAGTAGCTTCCAATCTCTCTTTAGCATCACTCTCTGCCAGCAAACAGAGCCAACCCATCTCTTCAGTGGAATGATGCTATGAAGACATAGTCATATGGAGAATTCCCAGACAATATTGTCCCCATTTACATGTACAGTTGGCTTTAATTTTCCCCACTTACCTGAAACACGCTCTAGGTGACCCTGTGTGTGCAGGGGGGTTGGACTAGATGACCTCTAGAGGTTGGTTCCAACCTTAAGCATTCTATAATTCTATGAAAATAGCCTTTTTTTTTTTCCCCTCCTCATTCCTGCATCTTTAGAGTTAGCTACTAATTCTCCAAGTCTTGAAGAGCCCACAGAGAAGCTGATAAACAACTTCCTCCCTCTGTTGCAGAGGGATCCCCAGACAGAGAAGCTGATAAACAACTTCCTCTGTTGCAGAGGAATCCCCAGGACTCCATTTCCAATTGCTGCTAAAAGATTGTGTGGGTGGACGCCTGCCTAACTTGTAGGCTGTGCAAAAGCTCTACTAGCTACTCTTGAGGAAAATGAGCAAAACCAGCTTCTACTCAGCTAATAACATGATAGCCTCAAACAACTAGAAGTTTACAGACAAATGTTCATCCACCATCTGCTATCCAACTCGCAGGAAACTGCATTATAAAATAAATGGGGGAGAAAAACCTCTGCTTTCCCAGAAAACAAGTAGAAAGTAGCTATTGTGCAGGCTTATGCTAGAGGCAAGACAGCCTTCACAAAACTGGACATGGTTTTGGAAATTTTGTCCAAGTTTTTCAGTTTAGGAAGTATTTTGCTTGTTTGAAAAAAGACAAGTTTTGAGGAATAATGTTTTCCTCTGTTCTAGCTGAACAAATTATGTCCAAGGACTAATCCAGACCATATGTGCAAGGTAAATTATGTGACCTCAGAATGAGGAAGTAAAGCTATATTAGTAAACACTACTAAATATTTTTCAACTTAGCTTAAGCAAAAATGGACATGCAGCATCTTTATCAGTGCATAGAAAGACTATACATGATAGATCTCCAGGAATATTCAGTGAAAGTTCTCCAATAAGTAACACAATTTTTAATACAGTGTAATAAAACAAACAGCCTTTCCTTTCACCTGTGCTGCATCCGTGGATTACTCCAAGGGTTTAATCTTTAATAAAGATTATTTCTATCTGTGTAGGGATGGATAGCACTTGTAGAAGAAATCAATCTAATAAGTCACAAAAAGCTTCGGAGAATTAAAGCCTGTGAAGGTTTACTCTTTCCTAAGACTAGACTTCAGAGTAGAAGAAATGCATGTGGTTATCCAAACCGAGCTCAAAATCATTGAGTTAGACTTCTCAGTCTGCTCGTTTGGTTGGGTTATGTGCAACAGAGGAGGGCAGAAAGGGTTGGAAGGTGCCTACCTGAGCAGAGGACACCCTTGTAGCGGGCACACGAGAAGTCATCGCACTCGCAGAAGGACCCGTAGATGTTTCCGAACTCGCTCTCGTAGCAGACGCACTGGTTGCAGCTGCACTCCCCTCTCCCGCTGCAGATGGGCTTGCCTTCCACCTCCCGGCACATGTTGTGGTACGTGTTCCCGTGGGCGCCCTCCTCACACTCGCACTTGGCGCCCAGGTAGCCCGTGTCGCACTCGCACAGCCCGCAGGAGTAGGTCCCGTTCCCGCTGCACTTGCTGCTCTCCCGCTCAGCCCTGCTGGTGCACCCACAAATGCAGTTGTAGGTCACCACGACCTCCAGCGTGTCCCGAAACCCAGCAGGCTTGATGGTGAACACGTGGGAGGTGTCCTCAGCGGGACAGCTTCGTGCTTCTACTGCCACCTCAAAGGAAACCTGAAGGGGAAAGTTGAGATGTAAGTGAAGAGAAGTTAATGTCACTCAAGTTGCTCACGGGGGCTCAAGGGACAGCACAGCCCTGCAGGGAAGGCCTTGGAGAGGATGCCCCAACTGTCCTGAGCTCTGTCACTTATCTACAGTGGCAACACACTTCCCTGGATGGCAGGTGGATCTTGATGGTCAGTGGTTGTCTCAGCTTTGCCATGACACAAATCATGTATAAAAGATGTAAGTCTGCAGAGCTTCAGGAAGTTGAGGTTCAGACTTTTTTTTTCTCTTCCAGAAAGCACCAAGCAAAAGCCCAGCAGAGGTCCTTCTAGGCCCTTCATCTACACTGGGAAGAACATCTCAGACAAGGGCTGACCACGTCTGCCACTGTCACTAGTCCTCAGCAAGGCCACAGGCTCACCAGCAAGCAAGCAAGGCTGGTAAGCAAAGGAAGGAGGAAACTGCAAGTGTGTTGATGAAAGCCATGGAGTGACTCCATTGTGGAGTGCCACCCTGAGCACACCAACTTTCAATCCCAAGTGTGAAAAAAGCATCCGAAACAATCTGGGAACTAACAAAGATATAGGCAGGTCAACATACAGAAAACTGCCCATGACATACTTAGGGGTTGAGGCATCCTTAAATCCATTTTTGTCGTGTTTGTATAAACAAGGGAAACCAGAACACCACGTGATCCAAACAGAAAGAGCACAGGAATAAGCCTGATGTTTCATCTCAGCCAATGACGTAAGACAGAGGGGAAGAAAAAACAAAACAAAATGAAAAACAAACAGGGAAATGTTAAGAAAGCACAGCCAGCCATCTTTTTTGTTTTGTTTTCTGTTAAGTAAGTATAGCCCCAGTGGTCCACTCCAGGCTGAGGGGAAGGTTTTTGCTAGGTCAGACAGGCTCTGCATCATCGACCACAGAAGCTTTGTCATCCCTGGACACCCCTGACATCCCCTTTAGTGCCTCCCTGCAAAGTGCCTACTGGACCTTTCCAGTTCCTTCTGAGCAGACACTGACAAAATGCTGTGACCTCTTTCCTGCAGTTTTTACTTCCTCTTCTGCCTTTCTTCCTGCAACTTTCTCTTCCTTCTTTTCCACCTCTTGCTCCTCTGCTTACCCCAGAGACGCCAATCTGTCCTGCTCCAATTTCCTTTCCTTCCCCTTACTCTTCCCCCCTCTTATTTCCCACTGCTTCTCCAAGTATAAGCATGTTTTAGCCTCTTCTGCTTTAGAGACACGTTGTCTCCATCAGCTCCACTGCTCCTTCTTTGCTCTTACAGATTTGTGACTTTGCCACTTCCAGCTATTGCCTAAAAAGTCATTCTTAACTTCTTTAACCTTCTTTCAGCTCCTCATAACAAAACTCCTTCTGGTCAGGTCTTCTCGACAATGCCCTAGTTTGTCACCTTGCTGATGGGTGTCCCTTTTCCAGCCTTCAGAGGGCTCACAGTGACCTGTCCCCAGTATTCCTCTTCCCATATGCTTCACCACTGGCATCTCACTCATGGCTTCTTTCCCAAACCCAAGATCATTTACTGCATTCGTACGTAAGATTCATTCAACTGCACCCTATTTTTCAGTCTTCCCCCAGCAAACTAAAAATTCATGTAAGGAATATTTCATTGACATTTTTCTGAAAAAAAAAAATCTCTATTTCTTCCTTTTAAGAAGAAATGAATGCAGGGATGCAGCTCCAGACCTGAAACTGTGGACTTGATCTTTGAACACTACAGCTTGATCTTTGTCCAAAAAAGTCAGCTGAAGACAGAGCTGTGCTGATTTACCCTGTGTTCTACTGTAGGCTGTGTACTCTGTGGTGTTTATAAAATGCCTCAGCTTCCCATTAAGATGTTTGAACAACATGGTGTAATATTGTTTGCAATGCGACTTTTAAAATCAAAACTGACACTAACAAATTTCACCTGTTGATCTCATACAGTGCCCCCCCCCCCTTTTTTTTTTTTTTTTAAAAAAACTATCCACAAAAGAAGTGTTTTGGTTAGTGGTTGAAGTCACCACAAGCATGAAAGAATCAGGACAAATATCCAGCAAATAGTCAGGGTTTCGTGACATGCAAAATGAAAAATATTTGCTGAAACTAAACATAGCCACAGGTCTAATGAATGTGACATATGACTTCTGGTGCCTAAAAGAACAACAATTTAGAAGGCTCTGTGGGAAGGTTAATCTGCATATAGAAATGTACATATTCATACAGACCTAAGCTTTCAGCACTCTATTAACAGGCCTTTTTTGATACTCTGAGAGACATTTTTGTTGAGATAGGCTTCACAGGGCTTTCACTTCAGCACATCTTCTGGTTTGGCTTAGACATCTCTCATTTTCTGATGCTCATATTTAGTGACAGTTATTTCCTCCCTGGGAAAAATCAAGAACATCTGACAACCATTCGCTTGGCCCCTCGTTTAACCTTGCTGTTTCATGTGGCTCCCGAGGCTGGCTGAAGCTGCCTCACGCTGCCAAAAGCGACCATGTCACCAGTCAACACCAAGCACTGCCCTATATCCCCTGCAAACGGGCAGGGGGGAGGAGCTGGGAGACGGTCCCGGTGGAAGCTGTTTTGTTATGGCAGAGATTAGCCATATTCCAAACCTCTAAATAAACCCCCCTTAGACATCAAGAGGAAATTATTTTTAATTTCCAGATGCTTTGGGGTGGCCCTGAGCAATCCCGCAGGCTGCTCTGCTCCTGTGTGCCAAATGGCAATGTGCAGATGGCAGCTCGGTGGCTGCCCCAGCATCACAGCCCTCTTGATTCCCTCCTGTTTCTGAGGCTGGAACCAATTAGACAAAACACTCAAATTACAGAGGCTAGTGAGATCAGAGCAAGTGAAGGGGATCAGTGTCATCCTGCTCCCTTCCTTGGATTGCCACCTACACCTCAGACTAAACCATGGCAGATTAAGATCTGGTGCCAGCATTATCCTCTTTGAAAACACATTCCTAACAGTTCTCAGGAGTCAAATCTTGATCCCTGTGGAACTGGGGAGCCATGACCATTTAACTGGAGTGGGAAACCTCCTGCTCCAGGAGGCCTGTGATCGTGTGTCACATCTGCCCATCCAGTGCAGGAAGCTGAACTGAGACAGGTACCTAGCCCAGGCACACTATCCACATACCAAAGAAAACATAAGCAGCATCAGCCATTTGCCCAAAAAATACCCACCACTCATTTAGAAAGCAGGTGTCACTACCTCTGTTGAGTTAATGATCAAATTACCTCTGTTAGTGAGCTCCTTGCAGGAGGGTTATCTACACTTAACCCTGAAGAAAGCACAGCATATAACCACCTCTCCTGGGATAAGGGACAAGGGATTTCTTTGACATACAGTTTCCATGCGAGTCGCACATAACAGACCTGATGCGTGGGGCAGACTGGCTGCTGGGAGGGATGCTGCAGGCAGCAGAGCGCTTCCAGCACTGGGCTGTGGAGAAGCAGCGATGGCGAGGCCAGGAGAGAAATGGAGACAGGAAGAAGTCTGCAGGACAGTGACAGCAGGAAAGCCAGGAATAAATGCAGAAGGTGACAAGCAGCAACGTAAGAGCACGGTGGGGAGGCAGAAAAACAACACCAAAAAAAGGCCAGATGTGATGCTTGGATGGCATCAGGTTGAGAAGCACAGAGCTTTCTAGACCTCTCTGATGAGTGTGTGCTGACCACAAACAGGATCCTCCTTCACAGGAAAGTCAAGCCCACCGTGAGGGACCTGCTTCCACCCCCCACTGCTGGGACCCATGTTGCTCACCCAGCTGGGCCCATGCTGAGCATGGTTAGAGGCACACACACCAAACCCCTTCTACAGCACCAGCTAAAGATGCTGTAGCAGCCTTTGCACCTGAGAGCCCAAGGTCAACCACCAGCGAATTCTGATACACTGGGAGCTCTGGCTTTTCTGTGGGAAAAAAGCAGGGTACAAGACTACCGTGGCACAGCTCCAGAAATTGATTTTACTGACCAATCCAATAAAGTCGGCTAAAATTGCCACCTCCCTTGTTGACACTACGCATTGTGTTAGACCTGCCATAGCGAGGTAAAGATTCAGCTCCTGTTTGTTTCACCTTCCAAACTAATTTTATATGCTTGAGTGCTTAGAGAATAGAATATGTTTTTAAACCCAAGAACTTAGTTATCTTAAAACAAGCAGACTCCTGTGCTTGCACTCACGTGCACCTTCTTGCACATAGCAAGAGATGGGGGCTTGGGCTCTCAGCAAGTCTCAGCTGGCTCCACTGACCTCAGTGGATCGGTGCCAATTTGTGCCAGATGTCAACAGGGCTCCCTGTTTTGCAGGCAAGATAGGCTCAAACCCAGTAGAGCTACTCTATCATGAGAACTTATCTGAAAAGAGGGTACTTCTCTTTAGGTTATGGCAGACTAGACAGCAACCAAGACAGGTCCTTCCTAGTAGGAAAGGGCAGTGATCTCCCCAGGAGAGGCTGAATTGCAGAACCTGCTGTCTCCCGGGGATGCACCCACCAACAGACCCCCTGCATCAGGCAGACTCAGTGCTGGAAGTGACTCCAGCCACTCATTTTTATGTATCAATATCCATTTGAATGACGAAAGTTTAACTTCCCTGTTGTTTTTTTGTTTGTTTGTTTAAAAAACAAACAAATTTTTATGTATCAATATCCATTTGAATGAGGAAAGTTTAACTTCCCTGTTGTTTTTTGTTTGTTTGTTTAAAAAATAAAAAAAACCCTCACACACAGAGAACAGATTACATCATTATTTCTGAGTTGCCATCTAATAACTCTATGAGTTAAATAAATGACTGAGTGGTTGCAAGATTTCTGAACTTTTTTTTTGGTCAATACCTCAGAAATTGACCATAACCTGTTTACTCAGATTCTCAAACAACGACAAGAAAGTCTGGAATAAGTAGTGGCCCAGGGAAAGAATAGGAAACCATCGCAAGAAGGGATCACAGGTGAGAAAGACATAAATTACTGAGCCTCAGGAAAAGATATTGTTATTATACTGTATTAAGTGTTTAAGAAAGGCATTTGTATTCCTTTTCTGGGCTACTGGATTGATCTGTTTCCCTTGGATTGATCTGTTTCATGCAGAGTCACTTTCAGCAGAGCTGTTTTTAGTGCATTTCTATACTAGGGCAGCACAATTTTGAGGGTAGTACTGAAAGGAGAACGTTGCTAGTAAAGGAAGGCACCAAGAGGGGAGTTCCCTCCTACAAAATCACCCACATGTGACAGCCTCCCTGGGGGATATACAGAAACCCAGACTTACCGTATCGCCTATTTTGAGATCCCCACACTTCCTGAGACCAGGATATGACAAACCATCTTGACACGTGGCAGTGAAGGTCAGGCCAACATCCTCAGGACTGTCCCAAACAGTAAGTTCTACTTTAGACCGAATACTCTAGAAACAAAATAAAGACGACAGACATCAGGTTACTAAAGGCAGACAGATTTCTCCTGCACATTTTTCTGTTTCAAGTCTTTTCTCTAATGTCTTCATTTGGTTATTATGTCTTTGCCTCTATAGGGAGGGAGATACCTGTGCTGACAAACGGGCATTTGTTTTTGATTCTATCAGGATGTTTTTGATCAGCGTAATTAGAATTATGGACAGTCACCTATTCAAGCATCAGTACCCACATGTTCATCTCAGAACAGTCTCCTCCTTGTGAACACTTGAGTAACAGGGTCTGTGGCAGAGAAAGGGTTATGACAGACCAAGAGTAGTATCATGTCCATACACAGTACATCACAGAAGTGGACTGACAAATGTGTGGACAGTTCATGGACTCCATGACAGTCATGGTGACCCATACAGCCAGATCTGAAGAGATATGTGCAAAGAGAAAAAAAAACATTACTGGCTACAAATGGAGCCCTTGCTTTATCTCTGAATTGAAGGAGAACACCTGGTGTTAACATCCGCACCCCTTTCATGTAAAAAGGCCTGTTACAGAAATGCAAAGACTGATTCTCTACTGGCCTCTAGCCTATGATGCCTTTTATACTGCATAAAGAAGGTGTAAAACTTCAATAAGGCTGAATGACTGGATCAACCACTCTATTCCAGCTTCTTGCCATGACAGAACTAGTTAAGAGAAATATTTTCTCCTCTCAAAGAGGGCCAGACAAAATACATCTTTTCAGATGTCTCAAAGTCATTAGATTTCCCATGGAAATTTTTATAGAGAGAGGGTAGAAGAGAAAAAGTCCCTGTGTTTATGAAACAAGATGAAAAACAGCTTTCCCCCCTTTTTCCCCCTCATTTTCTTCAGTAAGGTTTGGGGAGTCTCTGCACTTCTGCTTCTCATCGCTCCATTCTACTGCAAAACCTAGGCTTGAGTCAAAACAAAACAAAGTGGAACTTTGTTTATAGACGTTAATTCAGAATAAAGTTGTTTTGCTCAATTCTCTCAATGGCTGGAATTGATATTTTGGGAGTGGTGTCCAAAGACAACTAAAGTTTCCAGAAGGGAGGGTTTCTTTTTGCATAAACACATTTCTTTTCCAACCTAACTTGCTGCTCCATCCCTTTCCTGCTTCTCTCTCCTCTCACTGAAGTGTCCAGAGTGAGGAAAAATGCTAATTCAGACCTCTTGCTAGCCAGTACAGTGAGAAAGCCAGTGTTCATAATGAGGAATGATACTAGCAAAGAGCCAAAGCTTTTGGAAATGAACAGGAAATAAATGGATTTCGACAAGGCAAATCTACACAACCCTTGAGGAAAAGTAGTAATTTCCCATATTTATGCTGCACTTCAGGAAACCATTTCCTGTCTGGGGCCTGGGCTGCAGGTTCATAGGTTCACATTTTAGACTATATATCTGGCATCTCTACTGCTTGTAGGCTGAACGCACTATATCCCAGTAAAGCTGAACACAACACATGCATCCACTGCTCTTCCCAGTATTTATCACACTGGAATTATAATGGAGATGTCACACAGAAACACTATCTCTTCTTTTTAATCTGGACAAACTTCAGACAACTTTAACCTAAAAGGAAGGTTAATTACCTGCAATGGAAATACACTGGCTTATCAGTTCATCAAGTCCCCAAGTCTATTAAACAGACTGGAGAAGTGTCTCAATATTTATCTATCAGCATTATAAGCAGTCACTTGAAGCTGCAGAGGCATGGTAGGAAAGGAAACACTTTTTCCAGCCACATTTCTTATATTGTTCTCCAGAGTGTGTGTTTTGGGGCACTATTGAAGACAATACACTAGGTGTGCTCAGCTTCAATATGACTTTGCATGGGTCATTCTTATATGGATACCAGGATTCCTTATTAACCTATTAAAACTATTATTAGTCACTTGGTAGTATTATGCAGAAATATCTTCTACAGTACCCAGCCACCACTACAGGGTAAGGAAGTGTCTGCTGCTATGTTGTGTAAAATCAGAGTCAATCAAGCACTAAATATGCAATTGCAGAGACATATCCTGCACTTTCTTCAAAATACAGAAAACCGCTCAGTCTATTCCGTGCGCTAGCGCATCTAATAGATTAAAGCATGTCCCATATCTGTCTTCCTGCACATGTAAACATCAGCCAAACCCTTGAGAACAGCACTGGGAACCTCATCTGGTAGGAGTACAAAACATAACTAGGTTGACACTAGGCTGAGGCTGTGGGTCCTGGTCTTATCCTGGTTTCATTGTCAGCTCTGATTTCAAATATCACTGAGTAATCACTGCAATGAGGACTCCCTGCCTCTGTTTCCCCAGATATCTACCAGCATTTCTGAAAAACATTTACCTACCTGTAATCTAAAAATTTTAGGAGTTACTAGTTTCTGTAGAAGAAACTCTCATATGGTTTCTGGAACCAGGGAAGAACCATGGGCAAAACCTAGACCCTTTAGTTTTATAGTACTGGTTTTCATAGTATTTAAAACTTTCAACTAAGCCTGTCAACTCTGTGGGGAAATGGGGAACAACTCCTTTCTCTATGCCACCTTCAACCACAACTGTTCCTTTTTGCCCCAAGGAAACCCTAAGCCAACAGTGGCTGCAGGGACACCTGACACAAAGGCCAACAGCCATCTGCCAAGCAGAACTCACTTGTGTTATAACAGAAGAAACATGTTTGAGATCCTTCTGGAGCAGGTTTAGGAAAATGAGTTTACAAACAGCATTCAGTTAGCTCCCTTCCATCCAAATCCACCCTGCCTATTTGGGCAGAAAACCTGCTGCAGATTGTGCCAGCCTAGAACTAGCCCTGCAGACCTTTCCAGAACCTGTCCATTGTACAGATACATCAAGACTTGGAGAAGGCAGAAGGGTTTTATTGTAGTCAGGACAGAGTTGCTATAGAAGATATACATATATTTGTTTTTCTTCAGGCCCCTCATAAAAAACATAGGTGATAATACATCAAGCATGTGACATGCAGCTGGACAGGGAGGAGAAAGTGAGATGAAAGATAAAGATAAGGAAAAGTGATATTGGAATTCATGTGCCCTGAGCAAATCTGATTTAGACATCAGTGTAAATCCATGGATTTAGAGCCTCAGTGGAGAAAAGTAGGCAAGAGGATCAGAAAGATGGCTAGAGCACTGGAGAGGCAGAATCTGGGCCACCCAGCATGAGTCACTGTCACCCCAAGCTCAGATTTTCCAATGTGTGAGAAAAACTTTTCCTTCTAATTTGGGAAATTAAAATTTCAGACTTCTTTCTCAGAGAGAATTTTCTATATTTCAGGGGTGAGGGATGGTAGGGGGTGGTGGAAGAGCTACCCAGAGCAATTGAACAAGCATATGCCAGGTTTCCAAGATGCCTGTTGCAGAGTCCAGGGCTGCCAGGCTCCAGTAGATGTTGGGGTGGCAACCAGGACACACTGTCCCTAGGTTCCACTTGCCCCCTGTCTGAACAGACAGAAAACCAACTCCAATTTTAGCAGAAGTTCATCCCACAACTCCTTCAGTTGAACGTCTTGGTCTCAGCATCCTGGTGACTTTTCCCTCAGTGAGCAGGCCATCAGATCTCAAAGAGATTTTGTCAGGTCAAACTTATTTGAGAAAGTTTGGAAGGTAATAAATGAAGGCACGACAGTATGTTATGGACAGGACACTGAAGTAAAAAGAGCTTTTTAAGTGATGTCTCTATGACCATGTGCAAAATGTAGCTAAAAGATTTGACCAAGGATAGAAATGGATGTTCGCTACAAGACCATCCTTCCTCAGGGGGACAAGCTGAGAGAACAGGGCCCTCATGGCATCTTCAGCACCTCATTATCTGGCTAACCTCAGAACAGAGATTTTGGAAGAGGTCTTCTCAAATGCTGCGCTAAATATGGGGAACTGCAGGGAGAGGAACGATGAACATTACACGTCATGTAAAGCACAGCATAATCCTAGCTGGACTTTGAGTTTATAAACTCTGCCAAAGAAGCCCTTCCTCACTCCCTTGCATTAATCATCATCACTATACCAAGAAGCAGCCCTTGCAGCCACTAAAAGTATAAGCAGAACTATTAGGGCCATAAGTTGCATGTATGTAGAGCGTATCTGTTGACCAATTCATTAAAGTGCAGCACTTCAATTTAGCTACAAAGAATCACACATAGAACAAAGTACTTTCAAGATAAATTTCCATGCATGCTTAAGCCTCACATGCCAACAAACACACACCAACATCCTTCCAGGGGCATGAGGAACTGAACCATAAAAATTCAGTGAAAGGACTATAGAAGTGTTGGTAACTAGCCAACTAATATTCTGTTTAGCTGCTTTTAGCCAATCTGCTTTCCTGGTCTTCACAGAGAGGGAAAGGCAATAATATCAGGTTAGCAGTACAACTGCAGATGCTTTTGCTTTCTGCCATGCTCCTCTGGGAGTCCCAGCAACCAGGAGAGGTTACACTGGTAGCTCTGTAGTCAGTGACCTTTTGGGATGCCAAAACACATGCTAATATCAACTGTCAGAGGGCTACAAATTGATTCATGCTGCACAGACCATCGCAGGGAAGCTACCTTAGCTGGAGCCAAGTCAGGCCTTGAGAGGACTCTGGATTTTAAATAGAAAAGACAACATTAGCCCGCTCTGTGGAGGTGTGTTTTACATCAGGATTGTATTTAGAGGGCAATTCTGCATGAGACACATGGGGCAAATCTGTGCTTTGCTGCAGACGTCCTTGGGCATCTCGGTTCCCCTTTTCCACTTCACCCAGCTACTGAAGTGGTTGACGCAGAAAGGACCTGTGAAACACTCCACTCCCGCACCAGCAAGGGCCCAAGGAAGCTCTTGAGGCAGACAGAGCACAAAATCAGCCCAAACACCAGCGTCATCCTAGATATGACGAGCAACCTCCTTTCCCTCCCCAGGGGTGGATGCACCAAGCCTGTTGGTGACCCACAGTATGAAGGACCAGAGGAGAGGCAGCCAACTCTGGGTGGAGCACACAAGGGAGAGCAGAGCTAGCCAAGGTCTTGGCCTTTTACAACACAGCTGCTGTAATATTAGAGCACAACTTACATTGTAGGCCTTGACTATCAGCTCGATGATGTTCTTGGAGTCTTTGTGTAAAATCTCTACCGTTGTTCCAGGAATTAATGCTGTAAAATTCTTAAAAAGAAAAACAGAAAACACTGAGATTCACACAGAGAATGTAAGGATGAAGTGTGTTCTGAGATCCACTCTTGCAGCACTGACCCACTGCCTGCCCAGGACACAAGGCACATTGTGCCTCACTACCTGTCAACGTACGTGATACAACTTTGTTCATTTTGAAGTGGAGCTTTTGAAAGGAAAGTGTTTCTAAACATTAAATAACATCTAATGCTCAACAGAACTCATAGCCAAGGGAGCTGGACTAATGTGGCTCCCATTAGCCCAGTTCCTCTGCCAGATGGGCCACATGTCACTAAGCACAGGTTTAATCTGCATTCAAGGCAGCTGGCAACCCAGGAAGCAAGGCTGGGCTTGCATCAGTCTCACTCTCACTGATATATTAACTTCCACAGAAGAGGGTGTGGAGAATGAGCTAAACTTTTCAGCTCTCCATGGGTTAGCATTAGGATTTTGACCTTAGCAACGTTTCTGCTTGTTTTGGTCAAGTTTTGCAGTATAGAGATTTGAAAGCTGGAAGGGAACGCTTCTGAGAGTTTTCTGGTTCAAAAATTCCCTCTTATCTATTTTCTTTTAACAAAATCCTCTTCTGCAGAGGTATCAGATTCAGAGAAGCAAACCCTGCTAGTGCAGTTGACTGTTTGTGGTTCAGGTAATCTTTTCCTTTTGGAGAGAAGGAGGAGGATGGCGAGGGAGCTCAAGCTGTATTTGGCGCGTTCGGGCTCTGGACTCAATGATGGAAAAACACAGCTGGGCAGAAACACTGTGCACACTTAGGTAATGGGATTAAGTCACTGCAGAATGGGCTGAACAGGTTTCTGCTCTCTCATATGCTGCACGGCTGGCAGCACTCCTAAAATCAAGATTAAACTAGAGTCTATTTTAGGTATTCACATGCTCGCTAACATGTATCTATTTACTTTAAGAGGCTTTAGTGCTTTTCACTGAAATAACAACACCCTACTAGTTAGCAGGGAGAGAAAACTGGTGAGTTTATCTTGGGAAAAAACTTCTCTTTGAGAGCCCTTCCTGCAATGTGTGGCCTTGCTCACATGCACGGAAGACTGTTTCCAACCCACTAGCGCTAGCAGAAAGATGCTTTCAAGAAGCATTTAAGTCTTTCCAGCCTGAGTGGCTCAGCAGCACTTACCTTGTACAGGACATAATGACTTTTTGTAACAGCAAAAATAAGGTGGATGTTGTTTTCCGCTAGTTTCTCCCCAAGAAGCGCGAGGGAAGGATAATCCTAGAGGCAAAAATAGAGCAGAAGACTGATGGGTAACACAAGCAAAGATCAATGTAATTGCTCTTCTACAAAAAAGCTCATTCTAGAGATCATGTTTCACTGCAATCCAAAGTCCCTAGTGAATCAGCACAATCAGAACTGAAATTCTAGAAACATTTCTGTACGTCTGTCTTCCTTTAACACCTCTGCTGCACCTATCACCAGAACATGGGAGAGACACCACACTCAGAGCAACACTTAAAACTGATTTTTTTCTGCTCTTCTACAAAAAAGCTCATTCTAGAGATCATGTTTCGCTGCAATATAAAGTCCCTAGTGTACCAGCACAATCAGAACTGAAATTGTAGAAACATTTCTGTATATCTGTCTTCCTTTAATACCTCTGCTGCACCTATCACCAGAACATGAGAGTGATACCACACTCAGAGCTTAAAACTGATTTTTTTTTCTCTTTTCTTTCTACTTTGCCCTCAGCAAGTTCACATGTAATACACTAGCTGCTATCTTTAGGGATGCTAGATAAGGCCGCTAACTAAAACTATAGTAGAAAAATACTGCTTTTTGCAGGAGTGGAAAGATGCATTGTCTTCTCTTTCTTTATACTAGAGCCAGAAAGAGATAAGCTCTTTAATTTTGTAGAATTCATAGAGAGGGGATGTGGGAAATATGTTGTTCTAGCAAACCACAAGCAACAAATGAACCAGAGACCAGCCTGAGGCTTTAAACCCCCAGGCTGTTTCTGAAATGTCGCCCTCAGGGGAAGGAAGAAAAAAAAAATTAAAAAAAATAAAAAGCTTACTTTACTTGCAGATTTTAAGCCTCCAAGAAGCAAACATGGAAATGTCAAAGCAATATCCCCCATACCAGTTTCACAGCATAACATCAAGTCAGAACATGGGCTGTGAATAGGTTTGTTGCAATTGAGCAGTCCCATAGAAAAGAGGTTTCTCCAACTAATCTAACCTGCTGTCATAAGGCAATCCAGGAACACCTCCCATTATGGGGTGATGTACATTCAGAAACAAAGAAAAACCATTATCAGTCCTTGAAATCTACTTAATAAAGCACCATTCTGTAGAATAATTTGATAATTAAGCAGCAGACAAATGCTCATTCATTTAAACAAAAAAGGAGCTAGTTTACTAAAATAGGAAAACCATTCCATTTTGGAAGCTGAAATTTAGGAAAAAAAAAAAAAAAAAAAAAACCATTATCAGTCCTTGCAATCTACTTAATAAAGCACCATTCTGCAGAATAATTTGATAAGTAAGCAGCAGACAAATGCTCATTCATTGAAATAAAAAAGGAGCTAGTTTGTTTATTATTAAGATCTATGTAATTGTTGTGCTCACAGGCTGTGAATAAGATCAGCATCATATTGTGGTTGTTGCTGTCACCACATCAGTAGGTAGACTCAGCCCTCCCACCGAAAAGCTGATCATCTATTGGGCATTTAAAAAAAAGTGACACATTTTGTTTTCTCAGCTCTTGCATGCGAATCTGATGCACTGCAGAATTAAGAGCTGTTTTCCCCCCTCACTTGCAATGAATCCTGAAGAAACTTGCAAGCCTCTGACCTCATTTTTGAGCATCACAAGAACATTCACTGAAGGTGGAATGGCCAAAGGGATTGGTGAGTTTTATCTCCAAACTGATGGACCAGGTGGAAAGTCCTGCTTGAGGGAGTGGTTGTCAAAAGCTGCTGAAATCTGGTGCTGTGGTCTCCAGAGAAGCCAGGGGATCAATTCTTTTGACAACCAGATGTCTCCGAGTACCCTGCCCAGTGTCCCCCAGGAAACGCGGGGCTGTCCTCACCAGCTGGCTGGACGCGCTGTACTCGTTTGCTTCGTTCAAGTGGCACTGGCCGTCATGGGGCTGGACCAGCCCACCCAGCTTCCCGTCCAGGGCTATGTGGGGCACATCATCTGTCGTGAAGACCAGCAAGTGAGATGCCTCTTTACGCCAGCCAATCTTCTCCTGGGTGAAAACAAAACCATGAGACAGTCCATCTCCTTCTCCCATCACCCTGTCCATGCTCCCAGCCACACATCCTTCTAGCAGGAGGGTCCCTGCCATCCTTAATTAAGAGGATAGCATATACATGTCCACCCATGCCTGGCAAGAAACCAAAATGTCATGGGCCCATCTGGTACTTACCAGCATTCTTTCCTGTGCAGTTATTTAAACAGGCCTGACGTGTTGTGTGGACTGTCCATCAGACCTTCGCTACCCAGATCCAAGAATAAGAATTTCAACTGCTTTTATAGTCAAAGGAGACCTGCCAAATTCTTCCACACACATTTAATCTGACCTTGTTTCCTCAGCTCCATGGAATTGCAGAGCTGCTGCACGCAGCGCAAAGCAACAGCAAGAGCTGTAATATCCCCAGTCAGCATTTTTCATTATAGCTCAGTCATAAAAACTGCTTGAGCTGTAACACATGAAGTGAGTTCTCTGGGTTTGGGTAAGCCATACGCATGCACAAGGCACCCACCTATGCGCTCTAAGGATTTTATCTAGCAGCTGCTTTGTCTTTCCCTTCCCAACAGATAAACTCCTCTTGTCTGGAAGGGATGGCCCTTCCAAGTTAGGCTGGCTGCCATTTCTTGGCAACCACAACAAACGCCCAGACAGCCCTCTCTTCCCTCATCTCATACAGATGCTTAGGCCACTCTGCACAAGCCCCAGGGACATCGGGGTGCACACAGTTGGCACTGGGTAGGACAGGTGGAGCTTTCACACAGGTTGCTTGCACTGGTCCATGCACAACTGGCCAACCCAGTTCTGAAGGGAGAAATATGAGTGTATTTGGAAAGAAAAATATGCCTTTCTGAGCCTTATTTGACTGGTCACTGTGAAAGCAATGTGATGTCAGGAACAGTACAAGAAGTACTGCCCCTGGAAGGAACAGACATTACGATCATTTCTGCATGGACAGCATGTAGAGGGATGGATTTTTTTTTTCCTTTAAATAAAGGGGTAAGATTTATATGAGAAATGTTTCCCTCCCATGGAGCTTCCCTACATTTCCAGCTTTGCATCAACCCTAAAAGCAGATCTGTGCCTAAGAAAGCACATTCAAGCTGTTCGCTGCAATGGGAGCGGGTGGAACACATAGAAGCCAAAAGGAAATGTTTTGAAACCATAACGCTGCAACACATTCCTCCTACATGAGCTGACTGCTCTGACCACCAGCTCATGCCAAGCTGGGCTGGCTGAGGCCCTGCGTGTCAAACACCATAGAAGGATCCTGCCGCAGCGCGCACGGCGAGGAACAGAGCTGTTTGCCTCAACAACACGGCAGCACAGCCAGGTTCCACAGCGAGCCAGGGCCTTCCCTTGGCCACCGTGCAGCAGAGATGCAGCCCAGCTCTTTCCATCCCTGCATGCACCCGGTGTGTGATGGGGACTGGCACTGCGCTATTTGCCTGCAAATAGGAGTCACAGACCAAAGCCTTCTGATCTTTCAACAAATCTAACCCTTACTTCAGTTTAATAACAACAACTTCTCTAGTTTGCATTTCTTTCCCTTCCCCTAAAGGGAAAGATTTTTTTCTGAATGATTCGTGCAATGCAAGTAAGTCTGTAGGAATAAACCTTTGGCTGCACGTATCCTCTGTCAATTACCAGCACGGTACATTCCGGCTCATTTTGCAAACTGGACTTTTTTGGTCTGGGAAGCAGGAGACCATTCAGCTGAAGTGATCTCACTGAAAGAAAGGTGAAAGTCTTCAAGACAAAATGGAACTTCTTACACACTGGACCCAAAAGTCACAGTGGCTTTAATAATGCGAGAAGCTGTCCACCACACAGGAGCCCATACAGCTGTTTTCTTTGGGTATCCAAAGCCACCAGCTATGGTTGCCTCTTCCACCCTGAAGATCACTTTTTCCTTCCTTGTAGCCAACAGCAAAGGTCAAAACAGCAACAACTGCCTCAACAAATCCCAAATCTCCAAATCCTATTAGAATAGCTGCAAACGACTGCATCAATATTTCCAAGCTTGAAAAATAAATTTTTGAATTCATACTTGGGCCTATAAAAAAGTACAATATCCAAAGACATCAACTGCTAGGAGAGCCCATTGGACTCATCAATACATTAAACACAGCTAGTTTCTCAGATGACATTAAAACACCCGTTCTCCAAAATCTCCGTAGTCTTGCACTGCTCCGAAAGGCACCTAAGAGTCTCCCAGATGCCTTGGTCATGCCTGTGTGCTAATGTTTTGCAGGCACTATTCAAACCCACTTCAAAAGATACTTTATTTTATAATCAATCATCATCTTGTTGCAGCTTAGTATGTAAGCTCTCAATCTTACATACACACTGCAAACCTGTGCAAGCTATGAAGCCTGCACTTAAAGAAGGGCAGAAAACCAAAATATTGCAAATGGAAAAAGTAATTACAGAAGGTTGGTTAATATTCCTGGCTAACAATTTTAGCATCAGTACAAAGGTTTGCTGTCTCTGATTCTTTCTTTGCCAGCAGAAAAACATTTACCTTTCCCTCGTCTTTCAAAAAGGAGCCAAACATGGGCCTGAGGATTAGCCTGTATTAGCACTACAGGCTTTTCCCACTCCTGGATTTAAAATCAGGCCAAAAAATGACTTCAGCATTACACTGCTCCTAGATGGCTCATGCACAAGAAATGCCCGATATGAAACACAGCAGAAAAATACCTGGGCAACAGATAGACAAGGATATTCCACGTGGCCAGCGCAGGACACCTCAGAAACAGGTTCTGATTTTCAGGAATTCCACAGCAATAGTTACAGCTCTGAAAAATGCCTTCATTTGAATGTCTAAAAGGGGAAGTATGTTTTCATCCAGACCTATTACAGCTTTTTGGAGATTTCAGACAAACGTGTGAGCTTGATCACAGCCCCATTGCTTTGAGGCCAAAGGATGAGACGTTCTCTCTCTTCACCCCAGGTACCAAAGTCATAATCCCCATGTCTAAAATGCTAGCCAGACCAGGAAAGGTTAGACCAAGTGACACATTGCCTTCTGCAGTAGAGGACATTGGATTTGTTTCCCTGATTTCAGAAGATCTACAGGAGATAAACAAAAAGCCTTCCCATCCTGGAGACACTCCTGTATCAGTTTCTTGATCAGAGAAAACAGAAGCCTTTTTTTGTGCTAAAAAGAGGAATTCCTCGTTTTGCAGCTAGCTAGAAGGAGCATACTTCTTTCACCTTGGCTCTCATCCTGGAGAGCCAAGAATGAGAGACTAGACTAGAGAGATCCAGACTCCAGACTAAACTCAGATTTGAGCCTGAGTTGTTACGTGACACTGAGGAAAAGGGGATTACAACTGAAGAAGTATTAAAGAAACTAGACTCGGGGGCACTTCCAAGTCTTGCTTCTCCTGTCTTCCTGCTCAAAGAGAAGGAAAATACCAAACTCAGACGTTGTCACACAGATGTTCCCCCTCTGTCACAAATTCTGCAGTTTTGCACAAAACATTCATGACCAACATGATGCATCGTCACAAAGACAGGGGATTTTTCACGCTTGTAACTGCCTAAGTCTTGGGTTTCAAATACAATATTTGGCAGAAACTGGAAAGAAATACAGCAAACTAGAGAGATGCACCAGGGTACAACAGTGACACTGTAATGAGAGACTCACCCTAAAAATCAGAGTATTTGCATACTTCTCTTGTTGTCCTGTGGAAAGCCAGCTCCTAAATTACAGAAACTACTGTCTGTGCAGGGTTTAGTCCCACTGATGCTTCATTATTGTCACTGCTAGATGCAGAGCATCATTTACTGCAGATAAAAGAATCACTTTCTAGCGAAGTCGTAAGGAAGACATATTTCATTGTTGCCCTAGATGTCCATTAGCTTCCACTTGCCCTGACCGCATTGTGTGCGGCTCCAACCATTAATGGACATGGGCCAGCACTCTGCTGCTGCAAGGAAATTAATCACTAAGCTCCTGTTTTGGCTACAAGGCTTCAGAGGTCAACCAGCTGGCCTGAAGCTTGGAGACTTCTAAGTCTACATACAGAGAGACTTTACTGCCCGTGACTGTCTGTAATCAATATGCAGCTACTCCACCCTCAGCTAACACGCTGTCAAGCAGGCACACGTGGTCATGCAGCCAGTGCTTCCTCCTCACACATCATTTCTTTAACTTTGCTGCCTTCCAAGCTCCAGCTTCATCATCATGACTGCAGAAATTCTTCACTTATGATTTCCACATCATGCCAAGAGTTGTAATGGCACAAATCATCTTTTTTCTCACCACTGCTGACTGTTTATACCTAGTCCTGATTTTAGGCCTCACCTATGAGGGAATCAAAAGCCATCTGCGCACTGAAGAGTTGTGTAGAGACTTTGTTCCCTTTGAACAATTTAAGACTGGCGCAAGTGTCCAGGTGTCTAGAATTATCCTGAAGGCTTCCTGACTTCAAGAACAGCCTTCATGACACAAACTGCAATATGTCTGTACAATAAGGAAGTACCCCCTTCCCGCCCCCCTCCCTTTTTTTTTTTTTTTTCCAGAAATGAAGTCAAAGAAACAGCAAAAACAAAAAACATAAATGATGGGCAGCATAACTGAATCATTGTTCTGAGATTACTTTGCTCTAACCACTGATGCTACCTTTCAAGTTTAGACCTAGGCTAATGGTAAAGAGCAGCACTGTAGCTGTGCCAATAACAATATTTATGCCTGGGAGAGAAAAGATGACTGTTCAGAGGCACTGGACCCAACGATGCAGGTTTAGTCTTGTCAAGAGCATGAAGTATAAAATAAAACCAACCCAGGCTAGGAAAAATCTGTTTTCCCACTCAGAGATGGGACACAACAGAGTTGCACAAGCCAGCATGAAACAGCTTCTGCAGAGGCGGCCTACCTCCCAGCCAGAAGAAAATGTGCTTTATCAAGAGAGCCACACAAAAACTGGACAGAAGAGCCAAAAAACTAAGTCAGAGGGGAAAAAAACAACCACAGCCATTACTGGATAGCAGAGACAGTTGCGCAAATTGCAGGAGAAAAGCAGATAGTTGAGAGGAGCATTAATTCTTTTCTTTAACTAAAAGAAATGCAGAGCAACCTACCTACTTGTTTGTCGGAGAAGAGATATTCCCCCTTGCTGAGCCCAGAACACGATTGAGCAGAGCTCTATGCCTCCTTGAGCCACGGGCTGGACCGCAACTTATTTTCACAGCAAACAGACCACACTAGGACCCTTGGGAAAAGAGAGCATCCCAGGCCAAAGAGCGATTCCTAACACGTGCTGCTTCATTTAGGATGCACCTGGGCCATGTCACTTAGGTGGACAATGTGCTGGAAAGCCTCGAGGACACGGCTAACACAGCAGCAAAGCCAAGCTAACACCCTCCAGCTACAGATTGCTGTTGTTCTACCCATAAGGACACACATGCTAGTCCAGCACAAAACACATCAGTGATTCCCTTGTCAAGGGCATGTCACACAGTAGAAATTTCACATCTAGCGTCACACTCTTAATGAAGGAGGGCAGGTTATTTTACACAAGGAGGTGGAATAATCCTGCTCCACCAGCCAAACAGAGGAGGATCCTGCTTCAGGGTTGTACCACCAGTGCTGAAGCAGTAGCACCTGAGCACTGCTTCCAAAATCTGACATACCAAAGACTTATCCTAATCCAAAGATAATTCAGAAAACCGCCTACTTTTTTGCTTTGCTTTAAAATCCAGAATTGAGAGCAACTCACCTTGCACACAGCAGCCTGTAAAATGGCATCAAAACCACCTTCTGGAGCATCTCTGTTTCGGGAAACCTTCTGTTTCTGAACTTCTTCATTGAAACGGTCAACTTTATCCGTTAAAGACAAGAGATGGCGGAAGCCAAAGGATGGGACACAGTTTGGGAACAGCTTGTAACTGGAACAAGAACACAGGAAGAGTGGTTAACTGAAGAGAAACGCATTAAGAGTCGAGAGTGGCTGAAGTCCCCACCTCTAACAGGCTGGCATTTGTTCAGAGGGATGAAGTATTTCCACACAGCTTCGTGCTTTGGTTGCTTTGACTTTTGGCTATTCATCATCTGCAGTTAAACTTATCTTTTCTCCTGTCCCCATCAGGAGCTCTGACCAACTGAAGTTGCCAGAAATCTCCCCGGGACTGAGCTCTGCTCACTGCATAAAGTCAAGAGTGGAGACGCCAAATATCTGGCCACACTGGAAAACACGACTCTCGAGTTTCAGCACTCGAAGGAAAGCTAGTTTTGACACAGGAGTCTGCAGTGCAAAGCACAGTGATGCAATGTGCAAATGCCAGCAGCCCAGATCCACCCCTTCCTATAGTTCAGTAGCTCCTCCAGGATGGCACTGGGAGCTGCCCCAACCACTCTGCTCAATCGGCCAGGGGAACCAGGCACCACACACAGGTGCAATTGCTGCCAGCTACTTTCCCACTAGTTTGTGGTAAGGATTTTCTTCTCTGTCCTGATGTGCTCACAGTGCTTTCTGCTCCATGCCTAGCTCAGGTCACCAGGTATATTGCATTTATGCAGCAGGACATGTGTCCTCCAGCCCTTTCTGAGGGCCAGGCGAGCAAGTACCATGCCTGGTTTTCAGACTGCTGCAAAAGCAGAAAGGCAGAAGTAGCACCCAAAGTCACTACTTGGCAGGCTATAAAAACATTTTTCTTTAGGAGACTGTGGGCTGCTTTAGCACTCACAATGTGATTGAGAGCCCTCAGTAGAGGGATTCCTCCTGCATGGAAGTGGTGAATGTGTACAGGGGAGAGGGAAGGGAAGGGTTAAGAAGAACATGTGTTTTAAAAGGAGTTAGACTGGCTCTAATTAATTGTTTTCTGCACTTTATCTTTCAAGATAAGAAAGAGGCCTCTGCTGATATCTGACCCCCTATGGTAAAGCTCTAAGAGGCTTTTTACACAAAGGAATATTTAAGATTTACCACCACTGGAAACCAAATTCCTGACAAGCCGGAAGCTTCCTGCCACATACGCTCTGTGCGCTGCTCCTGGAGGCAGGGACACGCTGGTGGCCACCCACACACTCAGTTACGCTGCCGTGTGCAGATCTTGTCATACGTCAGGTGTGACTGCATTGCTCATGGCAGCAGGGCTTAGTCACTGCAGGTCAGTGCCAACAAATGGGGCTGCGGGCAGCAACCAGCCTGGCATCAGCCCAGGGTTCAGACTTGTGCTCAGCTCACTCCCAGGGCCCGGCTGAGGAGTTTGCAAGGTTTAAAAGCCCTCTAAGTCCTTGCATAAGGTCTCTACAAATTACCTTCAAATAGAGGAGTTTGCAAGGTTTAAAAGCCCTCTGTAAGTCCTTGCATAAGGTCTCTACAAACTTACCTTCAAATACATTTGTAGAATATGATACACCTGCCTGCTCCCTTTGCCAGAGTCCCAGTCCAAAGAGCAAACATTTAGGTAAGCTATATACTGAGGGGTCTCATCTCCTTGAGTCTTATGCTCTGCTCTCATCTCTCCAATATCCTGAAGGCTGATCATTTAATCCTGTTTCTGCACCTCAGAAGCTGGAAAGTTAGGTGCCAGAGCAGACTACAGCTACTTAGGTAACTAATTAGTGGCATACAGCAAGGCTGTAACCTCCGCAAGAAATATCACAGCTCTGTGTTTGGGTATTCAGCCAACCCCCTGCCTTCCTTAACCTTTGTTTTTCTGAGTTTTCTTCATCTTATCTTTCCTGGACTACTCCGAGTGCTCCTTGCAAGGACAGGGAGGGCCCAATCCCAGCTCCATAGATCTCTCCCCAAAGGAAGCACAAGTGAAACACAGCAGAAGCCCCAGCCTAGCCCGCCATGGGGAGCCAGAGACATGAGCCAGGGGGATACCAGAGGAGGCAGAAGGGAGCCTGAGCAGGTCCTGGCACAGAAACAAGGGCTGCACATGCACAGGACCTGCACTGCGGGAAGGCTGTCACTGCACCCAGGTGGACAGAGTCTGCACTGGAATGGCAAGACCAAAAGAGTCATGGTGCAATTTTGCTTGCAGCTTTTTTTTTAAAGGTGCAAGCAGGCTGCTGGACAGACTGCTTTTCCACTAGAAATAATCAAAGGCAAAGCAAAACCCTATGCACAATGCAACTATCTGCCAAATCAGTGAGCAACCTGGTTTCAGGGAAGCAAAGGCAGCAATAAAAACCCGCCTGCAGAGCAGCAGAGGGAAGACAATACCATGAGAAAACAATGCAGCGCTAGCGTCCAAGCGAGGACAAGGATGGATGGTGCCTGGAAGGGAGCACCCACATGAGCTGCCTTTGGCAACCCTCCCTAAACAGTTGCCCAAGCCCAGGCTTGCTTAATATCTCCCTAAACAGAAAGGCCTAGCTACAACCAGAGGGACATAAAGAGAGTCTAATCACAGCAGGAGAAGAAAAAGTGACAGCTCTGGATTGCTCCTGTTGAGGGACATCAGCATTTTTAGGCAGCCTCACTGCAAAGTTGCCCTGGTCTCAGGCGTGCCCTTCCCATCCCGCACATTTCATTTTATTTTGCTCAGTAAAAGCATGTCATTTCAATTACATCACATACAAGCAAAACAAAGTTTCCAAGCAGATTTTGCAGGCTGGAGTGAGGCCTCATCCCTAGGCTGCAAGCAACACATGCCCAGGACAACGGATATGACTGAGCACGTTCACCTGAGGCCGCATCAGTTTTCAGGTGGGGACGAGATACAAAGAACACAGAGCATCGTTCTGGCAGAGCCTCCGCCGTCCTGGCTGGCTGCAGCAGGTGAACGTGGCACATGGGGAAGAATGGCCTCCAACATGGGACTCGCTGAGGGTGCAAATAGCTCTCTGCATAGCCAAGCATTCATTCCCTGCCAGGTTTATCCAGCTGGGGAGTTTTCATTACAGCAGCATCCCAAAGCTAGAAATGCAGGCAATACAGAATGGAAAATACTGTGCAACCCTGTTTATTCAGAGAAAGGGGGAGTAGTTGAAGAAGGAATAGTTTTAAAGGCATTTGTCAAGGACGAGGCTTTCATCTGGGCATTTGAGGAATCTCTATGCCCCATGGTTAGGAACTGAATCTACTTCAGCTGAATAAGCCCAATTATTTTCTGTTAAACCTTTTAACTTATCTAACATTGTCCAACTACAGTTGCGATGTGAAATGGCACTCTTCCAAGGCACAGAAGAGAAAGGAGTTACCGTTCTGCCCAGTAAAGAATCCAGACAATTTCATGTCCTCAATAATTACCTGGGAAAGATTTTTCTGCTAGTCCAATGAGTGGAGAACCAGACAAAACACCTCATCTGAGCACCTGAATGTAGAGATGCTTTCAAAAAAGTAAATAAAAAAATAAAAACCTAGGTTGGAGCTGCCTGTTTTCCAATAAAGGGTTGGATACTGCTGAAATCTTGTTAGAAAAATTTATGTTCTTTAGGCCAAGGTGGCACAATCTCAGGAGAACAGCTCACATATCCTCAGCACTGTTACATCCCGATTTGAAAGAGATACACCAGATGTTAGCAGCACATTCTGGACCCCTTGGAAACAACCTGGAAATTATGCTAGTGAAAGTGAGCCTATTAACAAAAGCCTTGCACTAATACAGGGCTTCCCTTTTCCTCTCTAGATAAAGTGGTTGAAAACAAGATGTGGATTATTTGTCAGGTTAATGTCTCATTAGATGCCAATAGCTTGGTCAATGCTAGAAATTGGCCCAGGAGCTCATAGATGGTGCGAGGTCTCTTAGGCCCTGTCACTTAGGGGGAAAAAAAAAAAAAAAAAAAAAAAGCACTAAAGGATGGATGCTCACATGCCTTGGCATCAGTCAGTGATGTGATCTTTCCATTTAAGGACCCAAGAATGGCTCAAAAGTGCTAAATTTGCCACTTCTAGTTGACTATACAAGATGCAAACCCCAGAGACAGATGAGATGAAGGTAGTACAGGACAGGGGCCGTGAAAGTAAACAGCAAAGGTGGTACACTCTTGCAACAAGGAATCTGCCACTCTAAATATCCTTTTATATCAAATACAAAGGCATCTGAGCCTAGATACTGTTCACTTCAGCCTATCTCATTTTGGCATAATTCAATAGATTTGATCCCGAACTGTGACTGATACAAGGAGAACAACAAACAAAAAACCACAACAAGGCAGGCTGTGGTATTGCAAAGCAGACCATACAACTTGCAGGTCTTTACAGTTTGCCTGTGCTCTCCTTGAGTACTTCTAAAGGAAAACTTGCTCAAGATCTCCAAAACATTTTATAATAGCTCATTAATCAGTCTTACAGGTCCTTACAAATCTCACTTCCCTCCAACCCTTTTGTTGGGAAGGTCTATTATATTGCCCCGTTTCCTTATCTGTAAAACAGAGACAAAGAGCTTAATTGATGTAATCAAGGCCAAACTATGACTCAGAACTAGGTCTAGAAATCAGGAATTTCTGGCTCTTGCCCCCTTTTTTTTTCTCCTCTGCTCTCCCTCCCTGCTTCCTCAGAAGCATTTTTAGGCTCCTCATACAACAATTTTACATATTTAGACACCCCCAAACAGCCACTGGGAAATTGAAACTGTCCTGTTCTGAATAACTTTGGAGCATCCCTGCAATAGCTGCAGCTAATCAGCATTCAAAAATATAGGACAAACATGGTTTATCATTTAATGCAAGAATTATAAGAAATGTCTCTGTAGTCACAATCAAGCAGTGAGCCACTGGATGGGATCTCTCAGTTCCTCCTTGGTGCAAACAGTGGGCTTCTCCCTTCAGGGCACCACTACCACTTACCCAATGCAGGGGTTGTCTTGATATCTTGGTGCTGTGTAGGAGAAAGGAGAAATGTTTTTGTCCACAAAAGAGCCAAACCCCAACCGGAAATTGCTAGTGAGCTTCCGCATCTCCTCAGCCAGCTTGGTCCCCAGGTTGCGGATGTTGTCTAGGTCGTCGTTCATGGACAGAGAGAGGTCCATCAGGTAGTACAGGTCCACAGGATAGTCCTCCACTTGCCGAACTTGAACCCTGAAGGAGGTCTGGTCACCTGCACACGCAGAAGAGTTGAGGGCGATGAAAAGTGCACGACTGCTAGAAACGTGGATCATGCAGGGCTCCCTCACACCCACCCCACAGATGCGCCCTCTGACCACGAGGGCAAGTATGCTCTAACAGCTCAGCCTAAATAGTACCATGCATTAGGCTTATAGTCTCTTGCAAAGTGTTTGACCCACTCTTCAAAAAAGTTTCTTGCAGCAAAAAAGCCAATAGCACAAGTGAAATCCAGACAGTTCACTTCCCCTAGTCCCCACAAACATACAAATCACTTGTGGAAAAAAAGAGGGCAAGGGAAACATTGTGTACTTTCAAATCCATTTCTTAGTCTGCATCAGTAAACAGGGGATGATTTGGGGTCCTTTTATGCTTATAGGATACCACACTAAAGAGACACTTCTGCATTGAGTGTGTCCCCATTTTATTTTGGGGACAGGAATTGGGGTCCTTCCACTTTAACTGAAAGAATGTCTAAAAAGCAGACAAATAAAAATACTGCTGTCTCAAACTATTTACAGTCCTTTTTTGCAGAAAACTAGAACAAAAAGGAAGCAAAGTGAACCTCAAACAGGAGGTTTCTGGACCACTGAAAGACCCTTAGCAAGCTTGCTTTAGTATGTCCTGCAAGCAACCAAAGGACTTTACATGAAAGATGAAAAGGAATCGGAGTAGGAAAAGGAAGAGGGCTGGGAAAAAACATGTTGACAGCACAAGATGAATGCAAGAAGGCAAAGACGATAGAGTTGTGAAGAGAAGTCAAGGGAGACATAAAATAACACCTTTTAAGGGACAGATCTTTTGCAAGAGTCATGCCATCATCATTGTGGAGAAAGTAGGGCAAATGGGAAGCAAATGGAAAAAAATATTAATCTTAAAAGGAAATAACCAAAGTAGAGATGAAGCCTTCCAGGGGGGTAAGCACAAATAAGAAGTGGACAGGACAATCACAGGCTGCAAAGCAGGGAAGAGCTGGAAAACCTTTTTCTTGGCATCTCCCTGGCTGCTTAGGCAGTTTGTGGGGTGCAATTTCATCAAGAGGCTCTCCGGAAGGGGTGTTTTGGAGGGGAGCCCACCACCCACGCACCAAAGCACCAGCCACAGCACAGGGCAGTAACTGACCCTTAGAAACAGGTGAAAACCTCAGAATAAGCCACTGCTCAGGCAGACAGAGCTCAGTGGAGCTGGAGGACATGGCCAGTGCAAGCCTTACACTTCACCAGCACTGAGAAAGCAATCTGAATGAAAGCCCTAGGCTTGAGCACTGCCAAAAACCCAGCAAGTGGGAGATCCCACCTCCCTAGCTCTTGCCTCATCCCCTTTTCAAACTCAGCAGGTCCTCAGATTTGGTTCTTTATGATCAAACCTCCCCTTCCTTTCCACCCCTTCCAGCTTTCCACGGCCACAGCTAAACTTTGGTTACCAGCAGGTTCTGCAGAACATTTTTTTTTTTGCTTCTTCCTCCTTCCTCAGAAATGGAAGGCACATTTTTTTATTGCAAAAACATTTCCCTAAAACTTTTATTGTTCTCCTTATTGCTCACAGCACCACAGCTGCTCCCAGTTACTCTCAGCCTAAGAACATGCAGCAGCCTCCCCAAATTACAGAGCTGGGGAGGCAACACACCAAGAGCTTTACAGCCCAGCAAAGAGGCCGGGCACAGATATCAGGGGATGATGCTTCACTCCTGCCAGGGCTCTGTGACCTGGTACCAAGAGGAAGGCACATGGGAAGCATGTGAGTTAAGGGTCTGGCTTTTTGCAAACCAAACTGAAGGAGTTCGGAGCGGGCTCTTTGCATTTCACTATCACTGTTATCTGATCACCTTGGCTAATTCAGCGTGGCTGCACTGAGGTTCCAGAAGAGTCAGAGGGAGTATCTTGGTTTAGCTGTTTCAGGATCCCCCTGCAAGCCTAGATCAAGGGTTGCTTCCAAGTCAGGGCCTCTTTTATGACCCATAATTGCTCTCCCTGCAGCGTGAGCAATAAATGCGCCCCACAAAGGCAGAGGTACTAAGGCAGCCTCTGTATAACAGCAACACAATAGGTGACCAGCTGCCACACAGATACTTCCAAGATAAAGGGTGTAGGAAGCAGTAAACTCTCACAATAAATATTTCAGATAGGAATAGTACTTTCTCAACACAACATTCAGAGAAGTGGTTTGCAGCAGGATATAGATTAGCACAAGGCCTACAGTAAGCAGAGTTATCAAGCTGGCTAAAGCCAATCAGATCTGCCTCATGTTTTATCTGGCATGCATTTTATGGGGAGGAGAGCAAGGAGGCCTATTTATATAGTGTGATACCTGTTAGCATTGATTACAGGGAAAGGAACGAGGAACTGCGGCTGCAATCCTGACTTTCGGAAATCAGTGCTGCAAGAACGTGTTTAAACTGGGCAAAAGTTCTTTCCTTCATCCATATTTTTCTCCATCCCTAACACATATTCCCATTGGGCTACTCAACCTCTTCAGGAGAGGTTGAGATCTGCTTCAGACCTGAGAGTTCCTGATATTTCAGTTTCCAAAAATGCTCTTCCTGGACAGATCCTAAGACAAGAATAAC
>NW_010581972.1:74893-87328 GCF_000705375.1 Tinamus guttatus | reverse complement strand
AGATAGGCAAAAATTGTCACTGACTCCAAATGACACCAGTCTGTCATCCAGAAATTCCATGTGGGCAACTGGATGCTGAATCTAAACAGGACCCTCCTGCTATTTGTACAGCACCTAGTGCCACAGACACTGCACGTTGACTTCTGGATCCGACCTTTATTTCATTAACAGGCTTTCCAAAAATGTGGTTTTAGTCTCAAACATTGCTTGGACTGTTACAAACCCTGCCCAGCATTTGGATCAGCTTCACCTTGCAAAAGCTGCTCACAAGCAGGATTATGGAAAAGCAAGGTGAGTTTGTTTAAATTCTTTTTATGTTGGCTAATGAGGAAATGTCATTTATCATCACACCAGCTCCTTTCACTGCAGTTCTGTGCTGGAGGCTAATTTATACAGAATCAATGGCAGAACAGTTAGCTGGGAGTTTATTTTGCTAAGCACTGGGTCACGTCAATCCCTTTCATAACTGCCTCTCCCCCTTAAATATTCCCCTGGGGAAATGGCAAAGCATATCCACTTCTAACACCATGCCTGGCTGTCCTGCATGGAAGATCTGCTTGCAATCAGCCTTCTATGAAAGAGCCCCTCGCAGCCAGGAAACAAATGGACCGACCAGCCGAGGAGGTTGCACGAGTGACAAGGGCAAGATTGCATCTCTGTGCAGAGAAGTGCATTATCAGGAGTGAAAGCGCCTAACAGACACGTGTTCATCTGATGAATGTTCCCTTAAAAAATAAATACAAAGAAAAATCTTAGAGCTGATTTAATCTTTACAGAATATTACACACAGGCTGCTCTCAAGGCTGCTGGTGTTGAGAGCACAGATCCATTACTTGACTGAAGTGAAAAAGAGATAATAAACAAGGGAGCGGTGCAAGAAGGGAAGAAACACAGTGACTTGTCACCATGTATTGGAATGACTCTGTGTTGCCCAGCCTCTCTCAGAGCCTCTTTCTTCACTTTAGGCCCTTTGAGGGTTTTGCATCACATGGGCAAAGAAATGGGGCAAAGAAAGTCCAACTCTGATTTCGTGGTCGAGGAAACCGGGGTTCAACATTGACCTTCATCAACAAATGCTAAGGTGAGGATAAGCTTTCTCCTTCCCAATCCAAAATAGCACCAAAATTCAGCACAGTAGTCTAACAAAAGGCTAAGCACCTCCCAGAGGAACCAGCGGTCCACCTTATACAGCACTGCTCTATTCTGCAATACCTTTCCAAAGACTGTGCTGGTTTTCAGCATCACTGAGTTATTGATAGGATCTTGACTTCCACCAGTTGATGGCAACTAAAGCACCAGGTTTGGGGAAAAGGCAGGTTACTGCTTCACTTCCCAAACAGTGAATTCCTGTAGGATGCAGCCATGCTGGACTGCCGATGCTAGAAAGCAGCCCACAAAAAAAAAAAAAAAAAAATCTTTCTGAAGATCAAATCTTAGTGGCTTACAGTGTAATGATGTGCTGCTCATTCACACATCACTGCCACTGTAGAAAGGAACTACAAGAACAGCCCCAAATTGCAAAGTTGCCATGTGGCTGCATCCTCACACTCTGAGCTCAGCAATTTCAAACACATTTTTAAGTGTATTTGGTTTCGTTGAATGCATCCCTGTGCAAGTAAGAAAAAACATCCCAAAAGCGAAAAGAGCTTGATAACATATGAGTTTTTTCATCTAGTCTATATATTTTTATAGTATTTGAATCACTTTGAGATGGGTAAGCTCAGATCCTGCTTGTGCTGAGTGCTGTAAAAAACCAGAGAGAGGTTCAAACAGCAGATAGTTCTTTCCTTCTTTCCTTCTTTCCTTCCTTCCTTCTTTCCTTTCTTCCTTCTTTCCTTCCTTCCTTCTTTCCTTGATCCATTTACACTAAGATAATATTTTGCATCTTTCAGGAATGGAGATCTGCAACTCTCCTCCAGCTTTCTTTCTGAGATGGAAGGCCCGCTCGCACCCCTCGCCAAGTACCGTGCCAAGGGAAAGCCAGGACTTACATTTCGAAAGCAGAGCTGCGGCGCTGCCTCCGCTCCACACTGCTTCTGGTAATCTGCCCAGTCAAAGTCCTGGCCGGAATAACCTGTGGGAAGAGAAAACAGGGAGCGCCGTGAGAGACTGCTGCATGCAGGACTTGGAAAGGGGTGCTGAGCCAACGACCACTTGAGTTTCAGCATCCCATCGCGTCCCACTGAAGATGGAAGCACCAGCCTAAAGGTCCTGGGAAGCAGCTAATTGGTATTATGCTGAGTTTCCAGAAAGGAAAGCCCTCCAACCCCCATGGGGATGCTGAGGGAAGGATGTGGTCCGGTCCATCCCATACAGCCCTGAGCTTGTGTTTGGTTCCTCTTGCCTCACCCGCCCTGCAGAGGGGACACATGGACGTTACTCATGGGCATCAACTCCCCAAACCACTCTGGCCCCTGGACTCCTGTTCAAATACCATTAATGCCACTGTCAACACCTCTCCATCCCCTGGAGCAGCAGGGGGAAAGCAAAAAGCACAGGAAAAGGACAGAGACCAGCTATTCTACTAGTTACACGCCACATTCCTGTCCCAAGCTCTTGTGATGGATGCTGTCCTCCTACACATAGAAGAAAGATGGCCTCTCCCACAGGCAATGCCTTTGGCCAAGGTCAACGCACGCACGCAGCAGCCAAATAGGAGAGGAAATTCTTACTAAATATGTCAAGGCAAACTCCAGGTCCTCATTAAAAGCTGATGAGGGATCTTTATTTCCCTTATTTTCCCTTTCCTTCTAGCATATCATAGGCTTTAATAATGCCATAATAATGACTGAATATGTGCTACTGTCTCCATTTTTCAGGAGAGATCAGCCACGGACTCCTGCTTCCTTGTTTTAGCTACTAAAAGTTGCAGCTATTGAAACTAGATGTCAAGAGTCCCCCTCAGTTGACAGGTAGAGGACCAGCACACTTAGAAGCTGATTTATCCTACCTTTCTCTTAGGATGAGATAAATTCTCCTCAGTAATGATGGATGGACCCTACTAAGTTTCCAGTAGATCAACTCATGTAAGATAAGTCCATCACAGTAAACATCTTATCCAGGGCTGGAAGAGGAGCAGAGCAGGAAGAACCACCCAGATTTCCCAGATTCTAGGCTAAAATTCTCATCAACCAGATAATCCTTCCAGCCCCTAGGTTCTAGGGAAAGGTGGAATTAACACTGATTTAGACAGACTAACACAGAGAGACAAATCAGAGCTCTGCTCCTCTATAGCTCTCACTTGACTATTTAGGCAATAAACTCCTGAGACAGAGATTTTTATTTTTCTGACTGACTCTTAGCCTGTGTTTTTACAATGCCCAAAACAAAAGAGTGCTAATCCCAGCCAGGGGCCTGAGATGATGCTGCAATAATATTATTGCAGGACCATGTGCACTGGAAAGTTTCACGAGTCATTTAAAGGTCAAGTTCTCAGCTCAGCCTCCCCATTTGGCATCTGAACTTGGACTCAATCTCATTGAACATCCCTTAACATCATTTTTATTGATAGGCAAAGAGGGCCAACTTAAGTTCATATAGAAATGAATATTTTATGACAGTGAAAATTCTTTTTTTTTTCTGCAGGCAAAAAAAAAAGAGAAATATTCAGGGCAGTTTCCCTATCAGTCACCCGGATTTAAAAAGGAGGTAAAGATATTGAGAATAAACCCCCAAGCATTCTGTCAAAATGGAAGTATGTGAGATAAGATAAACTTCCAATTTTAATGACTGTTTGCATGAAAAACAAATAGAAGACAAAATGTGGAGCACAGAGGTTCCTGAAATAGTAAAACTTGGTAATGGTAAGAAAACAGCAAATCAAGAGGAAAATAAGAAGCGGGGAAAAAGAGAGACAATTACTTATAAAGAATCTTCACTTCTCATACCATAAAAATCCTTGTACATGCATTCCTTCACATACATTAACACCAGATTGTGTTATTTTCTTCCTGTCTTTTCTATATCCCCCCCAACACACACACACCCTCTGTTTTTTTTTTTTTTTTCCCTCATCTAGTTATTTGTTTGCCAGGCAATTTTCAGCTTAATAAAATGAAATGAAAAACTGAAGGAGAAGTCCAGATAGACCACTTTGAATCAAAGGGGGATTCCTCTGACCAAACACAGATGTTTGTAGCGGAGGTGCCTATTGCTAAGTGTCACCCTGGGCTCTCCCAACCATCAGCGGAGAAGAGAGCACATCCAGGCGCCGTTTGTTTGTCCTCATGTAGAAGGGGTGAACTAGCCCCCAAAAATCCCTCTAGTGAATCTTAATTGCAAGCTAGGCAGAGTCTTGGCAGAGCAATGGGAAAAAAAAGACTTGTGGGCAGTTTCAGCTTAGTATTATAAAAACACCATAGAACCACCTGTTGACTTGGCTCTGAACCATCCAAATCCCCTAGGAGACCTTGGACCTTTCTGTTGCCTTTTCCATGAACCTAAGGACTCAAGTGAACTGCACAGCTCCATCATTCAACCCTGTTGCACTTAATGACTCAGTGCAAGCAAAAATGGGCAAAGCTTTACTTGCACCACTCTTGCACCACTCCCCAAGCATGCAAGATCTCCTTGCATTTGCTGACATAGTTCTCAGCATGACCCAGAAAGCTGGTCAGAAGCAAAACCCCAGTGCAAACATACTGGTGGATCTGGAAGCAGCAAATCCTTAGCAAACCTTGCAACCAGTAGCACTACTGAAATCTTTCTCTCGCCCCTCTTAATAGCTCATAAAAAGGAACAATAGTTGCTACTCTAAAGGGAAGTGGTCTATAAATCCAGCTCTAATAAATATAAACAGCACTTGCTCAATGTTTATACAGCAGCAGTAAATGGGTATTCATTTTTGGCACCATACAGCAAAGCACTGCTCCCTCTTTCTAGCAGCAACTGTTTGCACCTCCTGTTCATGACTCATCTACAGGAGGACTTCAGCAAATGCCTGAAATGCAAAAGCAAGAAGACAAAACGTGCTGGAAACCCAAATAAGCCAACCTGCTGCACAGTTCTTGTGAAATCAAGTCAGCTAATTTTACAAGCACAGATCCTCTTTGTCAATCACAGCTAGCAACAACAAAAAGTCAAAAAACAAAGAAACTTTTTTTCCCCCCAACAAAGTTAAAAAAAAATAATAAAAAAGAGCATCTGTAGGGTTGCACTGTCATCTTCTGCTCCATAGGAATTTCTGGCCTTTCACAAGGGCAGCCACATGGGAAACACCAAATACTTCTGACACGTTCTCTGTGGAGGATGACACTGGTCAGAAGTGTCCGAGCACTGCGGAAGCAGCAGCAGTCTGGTAAAAGCCATGTGTTGGAATGAGCAATTCTGAAGATCCCAGGGCAGGCAGAGCCGCTGGATGGCTTTGGTGGAATAGATGGGATACTCCGTCTCTTCCTCCTCCCCAGCCCAGCTCATCAGTAGGCAGCTCACAACACATCCATCCCCGCTTCTGCAGTGGTTTAGCCCTCTCACATCAGTGCTGGTTATTTCTTTTTGCAAAGCTCATACTCTCCTGCTCAGAGCAGGCTAGATCCCTCAAAGCTCTTTGCTGGCTTCGGTGCACTCCACCTAGCCTTGCTCCAACAAATCATTCAGAAATCACTCGGAGGTCTGATCACAGCAACTCAAAAGGCATCTCTGCCGGTGAAGGCTTTTGACACCCCAAGTGTGAGGATGCAGCTTGGGAATCCAGCTGCAAAAAGGGAAGGATGCAGCTTGGGAACCACAGAAAGAAATATGGCAATACATAGCGCACGTTTATCTGCCATGTACTTGCTGTATCTTTTAATAGCTTCACGCCAGGATTTCTAATCTGACAGCAGAAGATGAACTTTATTTTGATGAAGGGAGCAAAGGCAGACTTTGCATGCTGTCTCAGCAGACCTGTGCAACCCCAGTCCCCAAGCAGCAACTCACACTCAACTTTGTGGCCCCTGGTGGCAAGCGCTTGCACAAGCATCATCAATAATGCACAAAAAAACAGGACACAGAGAAAGCATCCGGGGAGTGCACCCATTTCACCAGACTTTGGCAGGAATTTAAAATTGCATGTGCTGAAAATACACACTGCAAGCACGCAAGAGAACTTTGAACCTGGCAGAGTTAAGCCCAGCAGGAGCTGAATTATTTTCAGCGAAAGTGTTAGGGTGACAACAGAAGAGCGCTTCATTTCTTTGGGACTGGCAGGGGCGTTTGTTTTTCTTCCAGAACGCATACATAAAATTTCACTTTTAATTGAGGTATTTCTTTTTGCTCCCAAGCAACACCATTTTGCAGGGCAAAGATTCAACATCCTGTCCAACATCAATAATCTGTAATTCCACAAAGCAGATGCTTTTTGCGAGCAAAGAAAAACCACTAGGATACTTAAGATGCTTGTCTGAAATGGCAAGTAATCAACTGTGCTGCAACAAAGTTGGGAAACACTACAGTCGGAGGCTGTTTCTGCTGACTCTTATCTGAGCACTGCTCACGATTTGCCCTTGCCTGGGATCTTCCGAGATGGCTAAGGAAACATCCACATGCTTTAGGTACACAGACGTGATTTTAGCTGCTGGGGCACAAGCTGATTTCCAACCAGAAGCCTCTTAGATTTGGAGCACGTCACCCGCACTCGGTGCTACGCCAATGTGGGCGAAGAGCTAGGTAGCAAAGCTCTGCCTGATCTCACTGACCATCCTAACGATGAACTCCACGTGTTTCCATCTGTTAGACGTGCTCACCAACCACTTTATGCATCATCATGACCTTCTTGCTCTGAAACATATCGCTCCATCCCCTGGGTGCCGGGAAGGGCTCTACAGACAGAGGGACAAGGGAGTGGAATGGTCCTCCGACACCAGCCCAAACAGCAGTGACCTGAGCCCAATCTCCACTTAATCAACATATCACCCTCTGTCTTGGCACAGCAGATATTAATACCAGCTAAAAATATCCCTTAATGTTCTTTCTGCTCTCTCAACAAAATATCTCCAAGATGCACTTTGCAGGAACTCACTAGGCATTGGTAGAGCCTTCTTCTGCCTGCAAAATACAGACACATCGACCCCACCATGAGATGCATCTGCAGAGACGTTCCCTGGCTGCTGTCAACTGAGCTGCTCCTCTGACCCGATAGAGTCCCAGCAACTTGCAATATTTAATGTGATGTTCTCAAGCTAACAGCAAAAACAGGTATAAAAGCAGCACAAACAGGCAATCTTCCTTGGAGAAAGCCCACAAAATCACCGAGAAATCAAAACGGTGCATACGAACCCTTGGGAGGTGTGAGATTGACTCCATTTTTAAGGCACCACTGTATTGGCAAGATCCCTAAGGAATCCGCATGGCAAAGCATGGAGATTTTGCTAGGTTCAGATCGCAAGTCATCAATGGTCACTTGAAAATAATGATTGTTAAAAACCTAGGAGGAGAAAAAGAAAGGAAAAAGTTAAATCTGCAGTAACATCGATCTAAGTGCACACACAGTCACCTGGTGAAGCTTGTAGGACAGAAATAATCCACTATGGAGGAAACATCCATGGACTTTATTTATTTATTTATTTTAAATCCTGTTTCTCAATGTGTTCTCTAGCCAGTGAAGTTCTACTGGAGCTTTTCTAAAAGTGATCGGCAAGATATTCCTGATCAACCTTTTCATCCCTCCTCTCTGGGAGCTCACCTTGGTCACTGATGCAGGACAGATATTAAATGGCTCTCTCATATTCACCGCCTCCAGCTTCATTCCCACGGTGAAGAAGTGGCTTCTCAAATCAGCATGGTCCTGAAAGAAGAGATGGAGAAGAGGAACACAAAGGTGTCAGCACCGTCCACAACAGAGAGGTCAACAAGAAGGAAACATTCCAGAATTTCATCTGTCAGCAATTTGCTTGGATTTTGTCCCCTAGCCCATTACCGGTTTTCTGCCCCGCTACAGCTGTGTGCTCTGGTTCTTCCCATGAATTTAAATATTATCTTTTCAAGTTAGTTCAGTCGCAAGAGAGGAAGCCTGGACAACTTTGTTTCTGGGGTATAGATCTGCAGGACCAAACCCATTAGATCTCAAGCACCATGATGCACTGACCTCACCTGCTGCATCTAAACTCAGAGATCAAGGGGGTCATGCTCACCAAAGCAAGCCCTCCTCCGGCTCACCTAGAGAAACAGCTGTCTGAAAACCACCCCTGGGCAAAATCTCTTCACCAAGAGGGACCTCTGCCAGCCTCTACAGCCCAAGGAGGCCAGTCCAGAGGTGTCAGTGCTACAACCAACACCCTGGGCAAAGCAGCCCAGGATGGACATACACATGGGAGGATGGCTGCTTCCTGTAGGACATCAAGATAAGCACCAGTGCTGGTCTCCAGGTACTAAAGATGGAGAAACCTTCTCTCCAGTCGGAAGGCCAAAGGTGGAACCTAGGTTCAACCACCTAATTTGCCACAAGTGTATTTTGCATCACGTATTAGATTACAGCCCATCGAGACACCAGCTTAAAAGGTAGGTAAGTTGGTATCTTGACTTCAAAGCATGTAACAATAGTATTTTGTGTTAATTTGAATGAAATGGCCTTAGAAAACCATCTGTATATTACCCAATACTAATATAAATGGAGGTGTTAACACAGATGCACAATGAAATCCGAAATACATGCAAAAAACTTAATATCTGATAAGCAGTTAGCAATGTCATCCCCATCTACATTCACTGCTACATGCTGTATTTTCCTTCTAAAATGATTTTATATTAATCTGCAGTTGTACATTATTATAATTTCTTCCCCCAAGTCTTACCTGTAGACTTGACAACTTCTATTTTGGGAACTTGCATTTCTAGCACTGTTAGAGATAAACATTTTTGCAATTTTTGGTATTTCTATCAGCTTTAAACTGAGCATGTTTTGTGGAATAAAGGAAAAAATCTAGCTCCTTGTAAATAAGGGTTGGATAGTACTTGGGATGCATCAGAGAGGCTGGTTATCAAAATTGCCATCTTTTCTCCTGAAAAGGCTTTGTCTAGGAAAACATGATGGCTGCAAACTTCAGACCTCACATCAACACTGAATTTCAAACCGAAAAACACGGAAAGTATCCGGATGGGCAGGCTGCTTCCTTCACTGCAGCAGCATCCCCGTTTGGGGGCATCTTATTCCTTGGGATGAGGCTATAAAGAAAAGGCTACTTAGCCAAATGTACATCTGTAAGCAAGCGACATTTTCACATCAAAAGATCTGCATTTGATTCATGCTCGTATCCTGTTTCAATAAATAAAAAACCTAGATCCACCAAAGTACTTGATAATGTTTATCTTAAAAATGAAACTACTTGTTTTTTTAAAGTTTTAAAGTTTTAATTTGTTGATTGAAGCGGAAGTACTTAAGCAAGATTGCTTCTCATTTTCACTTGAATCGGTTTCTTTGGTTCCACTGCTTCTATTTGCTTTGGGCTTTTTCAAAGGGAATAAATAATCCATAGGAAAAAAAAAAGAAAATAAATTTTAAAGCAATTTTACTTCAAAAGCTTATTTCCTTCACACACTATATATCCTAGGGTCAGATCTTCCTGATTCTTCCTCCTCACTCACCACAACACGCAGAGATCATTCCTGTTAGATGAACAGCAAGAGTAAACTCCCAAGGGGAACTCATGGTATTTTGGGTACCTCTCCCTTTTGGGGGTCAAAATTCTTCTTGAAGCAGGAACGTATGTTTGTTTGGGAAAGGGCTGTAGAAATAAAATTCAGCCTCAATTATTATTTTTGAGATGGGGAAGTGTTCAGGGAGGAAAAGTCTTTGTATCATATCTCCCAGAAAAATGATTAAGGTCTGGGTATTTGATCTCCCTTGGGTATTTAAAGGGAATCACCAAACTCAACAGAAACAGAGTTCGATTTCTGTAGACACGAGGAGAAAAAAGATCCTGACACTTCTGCGGCCCCAGGGCCGCAGTTGTCTCAGTCAGCAGGGAATTACTCAGAATTCGGCATATGCTCCTCTTCAAAACTCCAATTAATTTACATAATTTCTAAGAATAGGTTCCCCTAAAGTGAAGGCAAGGCTTTTAATTAGTATTAGCCTCAAAGTGAAACACTGGTTAATGAACTGCTCTCTCCTCCTCTATCCAAAGCGACGCAAGATTGCTTAACAAAAGTGACTGCAAGGGGAGGACTGCCCAACATTACTTATGTTGTGCTCTTCCCCACTTATTTCCCTCTCGATGGAGGTCCTGGTGTTTGAACGTTCCTAGCTCCCAGCTCTCTCCTCTAGGTATTGAGAGCTGAATGATCTTCTCCTCCGTATCTTTTGACTCACAAGCAGTGGAGGTTTTGAAAACATCATGGTGGCTTTGGAGCCTAGATGTCCAAAAGCAATTTGGAAACAGATTTACAAAAATATGTAGACTCTGAAGGATCCAGGTAGGATTTTGGAAATGGTCTCTGAGGATTACACATTTAAGATAATAAAATCGCTGGCCTCCACTCAGCACCGGCACTAGGCTTTGAGTGCAACAAATACCCTTCAAAAAACACAGATGTAACTTGCAGCTTTTGGCACCCAAGTACACTGATACATCCAACATTTGGTTATGTCTACTCAACCAATATCAGTTAAGTGTAGATACACCCAAATCCATATAACATCCATGTGTGTCCATATAACAGCAGTGGTCCAGCCACCAAAGGATGGAGCTCTGGTACCTTTATACCCCACAAGATAATGAAGAGCAGCAGGATTTGGTCAAGCTACTTTTGAACATGACATTTTGGGAAGCTGCACAACGAGCTGGTTCCGCTTGCTGTGCCCACTATCCAAGCAAGAGCATCTCCTTCCGACCTGTGAAATGATTATTTGTAGCCCATCCTGCTCAAGACACAACACTGAAGATGTCTTATTCTGGACCAGCAACTTGCATAATTCATAGTTCAAAAAGAAAACTTATTTAAACCGATCTTCAAATACTCTAAAATTCAGAGCCCTTGTGGTCCACGTTAATTGCGAGACTAAGATATTGTGCAAAATTCAGGATTAAGTCTCAGTGCTGAAAAGTTGCAAAGCAAGAGGCTGACTAGGAAGAGCGAACAATTAATAGATGGCTGACCTGAGTCTCCTTTAATTCTCACCAGCTGTAAAAGTATTAAATTCTATTGCCTTCAATCACATCTCCTGGTTTACCCTACCAAAAGATGCAGAAAAAGCAAGCCCCATCTGGTGTAACTGGAAACATATTATTTGATTCAGTTTTTATTTTGAAAGTAATCGCTTCCCTCAGTGTTTTCTGTAATTCCCCAAGAAACCGGCTGCTTCTAATAGCCTAATTTTAATCACAAAGCTCATGTGTGGTAACCAGTCACAAACACTGCAATAGCAGTGGTTAAACTGCCTCTACAGGAATCTGGCATTTATTTTTTAATTGAGCAGAAAAAAAAATCCTCCCAAAATACAGTACTCTGCATTATTTGCTGATGAATCAGTATTGTTTGCAATTCTTCGGCTTCCTTTGCTAAACATGGAGCAATTTTCCCCAAAGACACCCTCCCTGCAGGGAGGCAAAATTTCCCCTGGTGAGACACAACGTGAACAAACAGCCCTTCAGTTGCATCAGGGCAATTCAGGGGAGGCCAAAACGTAGAGGTGCTGGGGTGGGATGAAGAGGAAAAAGCGCTGGGGAAAAAGGCATTAAAGGTTATTTTGACCCCAAAGTTGAGAGAATCTGTTCAACAGCCAGCAATGAACTCCACCAAAGAGCACCTAAAAATGCTGCATGCTTTCTGCCTTAGGACCAAATCCAGCCCTACAGATTTTAAGCTCCTCTTGTTGAATAAAAATAAGTTTCCATAGAAACAGCAACATTGCAGAGTAGTCGGTCTCAGTCCAAAGACACCTTCTCTGTATAGATTATCTGGCTGCAGATGGAACTGAGGCAAAGATCCCCTCCTGCGCAGCATGCGCTTTCGTTTGTCCAGGCCATGAAAACACCAGTGGCAGAGGTAGGGTTAAAAGAGAAGCATTTGCATCCGTTTTATATGGCTTCCAGCACAATTATAGCATTGGGTGTTTGTGGACAAAGCAGCCTTGTTCCGAGGCATTCAGCTGAGATGCTCCTAACACAACCATCGGCATCTCTATTTGCACTCCTCAACAAGTACCAAGGTAAGAGGGAGCGAGTCCTCATTGCCACTTGTTTGGACCGAGTCTGCCCTCGCTTATGTCACATCAGTGACAACTATTAGTGAATTCCTACTGATTTCTCTCAGGAGAGAAGATCATGACAAATTCAGCAGGGTCACAAGGGGCCAGAGTTGGCTTCTATTTTCTCCAGTACAAATCATCCATCTGTAGTTGTACTCAAGAGTTATCCATCTATCTAAATGGGTGGGAGGTGAATCTGGTGGAAGCTGCACGCAAGCCTCCCTCGCCAGAGAGCACTGCCATGCCCAAGCATGCTGAAGAAGGCAAAGCTT
>NW_010581972.1:48857-62966 GCF_000705375.1 Tinamus guttatus | reverse complement strand
ATTACATGTATTTTAAAAGATTTCCTCCAGGATTAGCAGCCCTGGGATTTGCAGCCATGTGTTTAAATTTGTGGATGCAACCGAAGTTCAGACTAGGGAAAAAAAAACCTGGTTCTTCGCTCAGCTCCTTGGGCCACCCTTGCAAGCACGTGCAGCCAGATCCCAAAGCAAAGGAAGGAGACCTGGCTCTGCTGCAGGCAGCGGCAGTGATTTACAGCACTGCGGCTTATCATCCACATCGCTCTCATTCAAAATTAGTCCCTGCTTGCACAACTCCTCATTTCCTGCTTACCACGTAGGCTCAGATATGATTTATAAGGTCTCTTTCTATGTTTTCTAATGGCCTCAGAGAAAAGAAGTTATGCAAACTTGCAATTCCTCGGCAGGACCATAGCAGAACTCCAGGCGCTTTTTGCCACAAAGCCAAAAAAAACCCCAACCTTCAGAACATCATAAGTCAGCAGTATTAATGAACTTGCACGTTAAGAAAAACTTGAACAATTTACCAGGAACATCTAGTTCACTTTACAAAATTTGCCAGGCTATTTGTTTTGAGCCAAACATCACAAGTCATAAGTAGTTCTTTTCTTTTAGGAGTCTACATCAACACAATTAGAGAAAATTTAAACTGAAATGGGTAAATGCTGCCTCAGGGAATGAAATTCTTGGTCTTCAGTTCTTGTTAGAGGTAGTGGAAGTTGGGCGCCAACGTCCCTTGGGCAATGCAGCAAAACTCCGCTTCAGAGATTCAGACGCCTCTTCCAATTCATCCTGTGCATTCACAATCAGAAACCCAGAAAACAGACTTGAGTCTCCCCTGCCTATAAATGGGGGTTAGATCACATCAGAAATATTCTCTCTCCCAAAAAATTTACTTATTTGTTAAATAGCAAACAGATATAGGTCTAAAACATAGTGACACCTGTAAGAGGGGAAAAATATCACAATCATGTGTAAATTAAAAACTTTCCTCTAAACAAACGATTAGGTTCAGGGTTTAAAGATTGTTACCCCATAAAGGAACTCAGGAAGGTCAGGAATAGCAAACAGGCTGGTAGCAGAGTGTAGCTCCAAAACAGCAAAATTTTGGCAGCCCCCATGCTTGTCTCAAAGGAAGCCAAGTGGAATACTCATGGAAACCAGGAGCAATAAGCTCTGCAGTATGTTGGACTTCCACAGAAACTATGTTGGGAGGTCTACACACTTTGAAAACTCAAGGAATGTTGACTCCACAGACCTTTCCAGACATGGAGATCAGCTGCTGCATTTCTCCGACAAAGTCCTGTTTATTGGCACAAAACCAAGCACGACATGCTTGCATGTGCACTCAAGCACTTGGCACACTTGGATTCCAGCATAAACTCAGGCCCATGCTCAACTTTTACCTTCACTATCTCATGCAACCCAAGCAGTTGGTCATGGACAAGGAGAACTAATATAGCTAGATGTCATTTCTGAGTTGTGCCCCTTCTCTGAAAACCATTTTTTCCCATGTCACTTAAAACTATGCATTTACTTAATAGAGCTAAACACTTTGCAAGTGCATTTAATTGTATCTAAAATTAGCAGACTTTAAAGCACCGAACTTCAACCTCTACAAAGTAATGCAGAAACTGACCTGGAACTGCTCAAAACTCTTTTGCAATTGTGATTTGCTATGATTCCTGGGAGACCTAAGACCTTGCCAATACTTAAGATGAAGGACTAGCCTGAGAAGAAACGGTTTATACACAGTGCCTCCTCTTCCAATATTCCCATCGCATGCACCTCGTCAGCTCCTGTCCACCTACATTAGGATATAAGTGACGAGCTTAGTTTTGGCATCAGCGAGAGCACAGTAATTGCCATAATGAACGAGACTGGAACCCCTCTAGCACAAGCTTCTGCCTCTGACTGTGAACAGCCCTGGAGGCATCGCAGAAAGGTGCAAGTTGAACTTCGTCTTGGCTCATGCCCACAAAGTTGTCAGCCAAGTTCTGAATGCCAGAGCTTCCTTACTGATGACTGACAAATGTGATAAAAAGAACTTGGTTCGAACTTTCAAAGCTGGCAGGGGGGAAAGAAAGCGTCAGGATTTTCAGTCGACAACAGGTTTTAGATGCCTCTATTTCCAGATGCCTGATTTGAGACGCCATAACCATGCCCAATCTTGTTTTCTGCCAGGCTGTTCCCCATTCTTCTTCTGCATCTTCCAAAATGGGCACCCCAAATCCTTCATCATTTTTAGGAAATTTCCACTCCCCACTTTTTGACACCTAAGTAAGACTGAATCTTCAGCAACAACATTGAAACCAGCGTTACAGACTTCCCCAGTTCAAAAGGGCCAAGCTGAACTTCATTTTCAGACCAAAACAGCTCATCTGAAAAGTCAAACGGCTCCCACTTCTAGATCAGAAGCAATCTCCTCAGGCAAGCCTCTTAGCTGTGGTTTTGCTTTATTTTATTTTTCCTTCACCTCTGGGAAAGAAAAGGTTGCACTGAAAATCTTTAGGAGCAGGGACCTGCACTATTACTGCACAGCACGACCAGGGCTTCTCAGTACAGCAGTGCAAGCCATTACAACACACTCATTTTAAGCAGCAAAAAAGCAACTCTGAATCATCACAGTACCTGCAAAAGCCTTTAAGGACCAAGCAAGATGTCAAGCAAGAATATTCAAACAAAGAGCTGGCAGTTTAACACGAGTGCCCAGTCAGAGCATCCATTTCAGGAAGCACTGGTTGATCCTCATAGAAGACAATTGCAAACATCACCCATACAGAAGCCAAAAGGCTTCTCCAGGATTTCAGACAGTGTCCCCAATTGCCAGAGGAGACACATGTGTGCGCACTTACACACAGGAAATGTGGCAAAAAAAAAAAAAAAAAAACAGACCTTTCTTGACAAATCCCTTCCAAATGGGTTCTGGTCCTACAGAGAGGCAGGTCCTTCTGCAAGAGCCATGCAGGACAAAGCAGCTGCCAACTTCAAATGGAAATACTCCTCCAGCTGCAAAGTGTGGGAGGAACAAGCACGATTGCTTTCCTCATCTGTGTTGCTCTTGCTGACCTGCATATGCTCAAAAAGATGTCAAAAATCCCCAAAGTCAGTAGTAAAGTCCCCACTACTTCTGCCTGCACGGTGTGGTAGGAAACACCCCTATTTCTCTGCAATCCAGGGAATCTCTGACTCTGGGAGGAAGACTTTTACTCAGGTATAAAATCCACTCCGAGGAGGGATGAGGACTCAAGGCTACCCATGCTGTTGCAAGTCCAACATTCCCTCGCTAGGCACAGCTTGTTTGTGAGGAGGACACCTTGGAAAGGGACTGTCACTCATGTCACGATGCAGCTCCAAAACAAGCCCAGTCACACAAAGGCATTTGAGACATTCTAGCTACAGTTGGGGCTACTTTGGGCATGATACCCTACGGAATGAGGGCTGACCAAGGCGATGGGGACACGACCGCATTCGCTGGTCCTCTACAGCAGGAGTGTTTGACGCTTTGTGAAGACACGGAGCTTGACAGAAAATCCCAGGACTCTCACAACTGCTCCGAGGCCTAACGTCATATTAGTGCCAGTGCGGTGGTCCTGCATGGGGCCTGCTGTGCAGAGAAATGAGGAATATGAGATTGTGCCGCACTCTAAGATCCTAGGGGTCAACAGCAATCCAATTTATCAGAGGGAAGGGCAATGACTCGAGACAGCGCAGCAGAAAAAGAGAAGATAAGACTCAATTTGGTGCCCTCACTGATGCAAAGGCCACAGTATGAGCTGAACTGAACGATTAAACACTAGATAATCCAGAGAGGAGACACGTATTAGCGATGCTCTCACCATGGGAAAAGCTTCAGCGCCTGTGCCTTATTAGCTAGAGTTTGACCCAAACGCAAGGCAGGCATCGCTCAAAGTGATGCTCCCTAAACTTGTAACTGCTTTTCTTTCCCGTCGACACCAGCACCCTGCTTTGGAGCTGCATCTTGCTGACACAGATGTACCGGTTGCCTTGGGCTCAGCTTCAGCTCTGTTCGGAGCCAGTGCAGTCGGTTGCTTTCACACCTCTGTAGCTCCAAGGCCAAAGATTTTAAAGCATCTTCGAGTCACAGAAATCCTCCAGAAGTGCTTGTTTTTCAGCAAAGTAGCCCCTAAACAGACCACGACTACACACAGCTGACCCAAGGTGCATCCTCAGGGCTCAATTCCATCAAGAACAGAGAGCTCTCAATAGCCCCCAAATAATATTGTTCCCACTTGTTTTGCCACATAATACATCCTGGTATCATCTCTGCTCTTCCTGCTTTTCTTCTATTCTTGCAATTTTCTCTCTGGGTTCTCCAGCAACCTGCCAACATCTCCACCACAGAATCCCCAACGGCCTCCATGACCTCTAAATGGTGCTGAGATTAATTTTCCTTGCATGGGAAGTGAGGAACAGCGTTGTTGCACCTTGTGAAGAAACGGACTCAGTCTGGGGTGCAGAGTGAGACAACTTTATTTCCAAACCAACTTCTTTTTATACTTTCTTAACACAAGTGTTGCAAAGCTCACAACCAATCAGCATCTGGCCACCTGCGCGGTTGTCTGGCTTTGTTTCTTTTCTTCTGGCAAGACACGTCGCACACGGGGCAGGGGGAGGTGTTCCTCAGTCCTCGTCTTTCTCGGCTCTGTCCCCCATCTGCTGCAAAGACTGACACCCTTGTGGTTAACTATCTGCTAACAAGGTACTATTGTCTTTGAACAAGCCTCCAAACAGTGTCTTAAAATGGCTTTACAAAATGGTTCAAAATCACTCAGATAAACCTGTTAAGCAACAACACTCTCGCTGCACCAACTAATCTTGCTGTTAAAATTTCAGCCCCTTCGGGGACTGGAACCAAACAAAACCATTTAGCAAAAGTAGCTAAAGCTCGACAGGACCTGGACGATTCTCATCAGTGCCTCAAAAAACTACCTATTTCCCAAAAAAAAAAAAGGAATTCAGGACTTTGACAAGTTTTGGGTTTTTTTTTTTTTTTTTTTAAGAAAATATTTAGACATGCAGTCTTTGAAAAGGTAAAAAGCCTATTATAAGAACACAGAACCCTTTCCACTTTGGTGTTTTCTTTTAAATTTATCATCATTATAATTTTGATGCAGTATTTATAGTTATAAAGGTATAAACACATAAATATAAATTGTTACTCTGTTATAAAGGTCTAAATGACAGAGTCAAAATGAGATGTCTGTGTCAAAACAACATAAAACACTAAAACAATTTGTTTAGACTTCATCCATCAAAACAGTTTGTCAAAACTGACACGTTCCCCAAAATATTTCCATTTTGATAAAGCAGCATATTGACAGAAAACAGCTGAATCCAAACATTTTCCATCATCTTGATGAACAACGCATCCCAGGGAACCAGGTCCCAGACTGTATGTGGGAATGGGTTTGTTTGCATTTGTGTTTCTGACCAACATAGGGGCATCTCAAGGGGCATGCGGATTTGACAAAAGTCACTAGTGACTAGTCAAAGAAAACAGACAAAAATCAAAAGTTATTTAGTGGGTTACTATCATTTTGCACAAAAATGATGGTTCTTTATGGTCTCCTCCATGCGCAGGTTCTGTATTTCAAAACAGATCCCAACATGATGGTGGGGGGAAGTGGGGAAGCTGTTGATCTATTTTCCTAGTGACAAAGCCATAAATACCAAGAAATCAACGTCAGGGCTCCAATCATCAACTGCTACGCATCCATCTTAAACATGGAAAACCTCTGAAGAACACAGTATTACATAGCAAATTTTCATGGAAATCAAAACTTACAAGCAACTACATATCAAAGAATAATTGAGTGTTCGAAATATATTCCTAGAGGCAGCAGTTATGGTCCCCATCATATGGATTTATAACAGGCCAATAAAGAGATGTTAGAAGGAAATGAGATAGCTATAAGCAAGTAAATAGCTCTTGCTTGCTGTTGGAAGAAGTTACTCTATAGCATTGACTGATTAGAGGCTAATTATCCCGTAAGTTTTTAATATAGAGAACTTAAAATGCATAAACCTTAAATGATTCTTATTTGCTTAGACTATAAGGAATACTTTGTATAACAAAAATATATACTCCATGACTTTTTAAATTAAGCCTTCAAAATATTTGGCTCTGGGGCTTTTTTGGCTGTCCCAAACACAACGATCCCAATTCTCAAGGAAAAGCTAATGCACAGACTTTAATACCCATATATTCAGGTCTGCCTGCACCAGCACCCTTAGGACACAGGCAAATCTCATTGACTTTGTGCACTTGTGCAACTAAAGGACATGCTCCCTTGAATTAGATACCATATTTTAAGTTTGGCCAAGTAGAACCCAAACAAAATTAGTAAAGCTTTGCAAATAATGCTTCATATGCAGCTGCAAGACTAAATCAGTAAGCAATGGATGCTTTGATTAGATATGATCTCATCCTTTTTTATATCAGTACAAATGAAGACATGAACACATGCTTAGGTTCTCACCTTAAAAAATACTTACCGTTTTGTCTATGCAATTATATCAAATTTAAATGTGTTTCAACTGTTATCCTTCCTGCTGCCACTCAAGGTGTCCAAAAATGACCCATTTACAATCTCTTGGTCAAAGCAAGTGAGATGACAAGGACAAAAATCTATCCCACTGCCCACAGGATATATTACTTCCTACTATCCTTCGAGTCATTTACAGACTGCCTGTTCCCCTTGGGTTTCTCTAGTCCTTAATCATTTTTTTTTCTTTTTAACAATAAGAAGGCAGCAGGGGGGTTGCATATTGCAATTTATTTCTTGAAGCTTTCTCTGCTACATCTCCAACCCACCTGTGGGGTCTATGGGTGGAAGAAGAGAAGGGCATGGATATGGGATGCAGTTGCAAAAAAGTGTGCGTGATGGGATGTTATCTTGAGGTCACTTTTTTCGACTTTCTGTTAGACTTTTTTCTAGTAAGGTCCTCATGCTTTGCCCAGCAAGAAATAGCTTGTCAAAGGGTCACCAACAGCAATTGCTGAGGCATTGCTACTCCATAGGTCCAACTCTGGTAGCTAAAAACACTTCACAGAAACAAATATGCTCTGCACTTGGGAGCCTGCTGCTCTTTAAAAGTTAAACTGCCCAAGATCAGAGATTCGGCAAATAAATCCTAGCAGCACAGTAATCCATGTGCCATTAACCCACATCAGGCTTCCCTGATCAACTGAGGAGCAACCATCTCTCTCGCCATCCCTGCAGACAGGCTGCAACAAATGACTCACCTCATAAGTACCATGATTAATTACTCCCCTTCAGTTAAAATCAATAACCTACTTGTGCTGGGGAGCTTATAAAAAATAAAATAAATAAATAAAAAGCAGAGGTGCTTGCTTGGAAGCGCATGAATGGGAGAGGAGGGAGAGCACAAGACAGATGGGGTCTGCACAAGCTGAAAGAAGCTCATCTCTCCCCAGCGTGACCTTGAAGATTCATCTGGTCCTCGATGGACACAGAGCCACCCAGTAGATGCTCAGGAATGCACCAGATTCAATCCTGGGTAACTAAAACCTCTTTGTTATCAAGCAGAGTGCTGTAATTCAAGCAGGAATAGCTCACTCCTGAAAGCCAAGTGATGCCCAGCACTCAAGAGCTCCAAACGAGCCGTGTCACCACGGGGGCTCCTGTGTCATTAGCATCAACGTCCATTAGGGCCACGGCTCGCTGTGAAGACGCACATCCACACGCTGCGGCTCGCTCCACATCACTCCAAGCCTCCCCATAAATTCCTTGATTATTTGTGTTTTTCCCCCTCTGCATTAACCACGGTGCCCAGTGCACAGCAAAGACTTGATGAGTACCTTCTCTAATGAGAGCTTAGGGATGAATCAGGGAGATAGGGGGAACCCTATATTTTGATTGCAATTTCTAAACCTGTTTTTAAACCATAAAGAAAATGAAAACATTGCAAAAGCTCTCTTTTCCAGACAAAATCAGTGCCATAACCAAAGTGCTAGGAAATGGCCACTTTGCAGGCTCAGCTGCTCTTTTCCAGGATGTGTCCCCTCCACACAGAGATAGAAAAGTCATTTCAAGTACCTTTGCAGGCACTGAGAATTGCCTCTGCAAGTAGACAGGAGCAGATTCCTTGAAAAGCTCTGGTTAAAACATTCCCCAAGGATTAGAGGGGATGCACACATGCCCCTTCCCAATTGTCAACCTGAGAGCACCTACAGCGCTTCACACACCACCCAGCATTAATTCCAGAACAGCAACACAACAGGAGGGAAACAAGCACCTACAAACTCCAAAACTAGTAATTCTCACATCTATCCCTAGACGAATTACCTCCAGAACCAGCTGCAATCCAGCTGTCCACTTGGTTCGCACCCTGAATTAGCACTGCTATGATTTTTTTTTTTTTTTGGAGTCCTACCCTTTCCAGGCAGGCCAGACCTAAATACCTAAATCAATTCCATGCTATGGCAATGTCCAAAACTTATGGGACACTCAGAGGGAATGTCACTATAGCATAAGCATCATGCCGATGGCTCTGACCTCACGTCTCCAAATTCTACCCAATTATTTCATGCTCTAGGAGCCTTTTCTCATTTCTAAAGCCTGTGGCTGTACATCAAAGGATGTTCTTGGGAGACAACACTGTAAAATGCAACCAATTTACAGCAACGCCTTTGTATAAAGAACAAACCAGTTCACTGCACAATTGCCTTTCTTTCCTCGTAATGCTGGGAGACTAGAGTAAAAATCCAGTAAGAACATTAGTACCAGTATTTAAATACACATATACAGGGACCTGATGTTCAAGAAATACATCCTGGTGGGATTTTTGTTTGTTTTTCTCCTTATTTATAATAGGGGGAAAAAAAAAAAGAGTAAGCAGAGATGATGCTTATAGGTTATAATAGACATCGGATTGTTTAAGATTACAGAGGAATTAAAACAATCTGGTGAGAAGCTCCAAGAAAAAAAGTGCATTTTTTTGGTTGGTGGTTAAAGCACCAGGCTGTGAGGTTGAATAACTTTTTTTTTTTTTTAATTACCAAATCCACCAGGCACACATGAGGCTCAGAGGTTCGTCAAAAGCACATTTCTGGCTTTCAAGTTTCTCTTCCTTTAAACAGAAGCTATACATATGGATGCAGCTCACCCTACATCATTAACAGTCTTGCATTATCCAAGGTTATTTAGCATCACGTCAGGTTAAGCAAGTCCTTGCTTGGCTGGTCACAACTGCAGCCCTCAATCCGTGTCATGGTTTGGATGAAAACCCCGGCAGGGCTCATGCATGAGGCTGGTACCCAGGAACACAGTGCTGGGTGGCACAAATGACAAACCAGGGTGTACCAGGCCTAATTCAAGTATCGGATCGTAGTTCACAAATCTCACCTAGACCTTGCAGTACTCTTTGAAAAAAGCCATCGAGGTTCATCCACTGCGACCTTGCTTTGTGAATACCCCCGTGAAACCAGAAATATCTGTAAAAGAGTACACGTAGCACTTTGCAGTGTATTCAGTAATTAATCAGAATTGTATTGCCTGCTTCTAATGATCAAATCCCATTTAATCACTTTAGAGCCTCTCAGACACGTGACGTAAGCACTGCAAATCAGGACCTACAGGGCCTTATGAGCATTCATCACACATCCTTCCAAAATTAATGATACGGTCTTCACACAGCCAGGGCCCATGAGGTGCTTAACACCCTATGCACAAGATCTAATTTCATAATCATCGTAACACCATCAAAGAAATACCTCGTCTTGGCACATTTTGTGCTTGCTAAACATGTGTTTTCCTCACTTGAAACTAGAAAAGGGCTTAAACTATAAATCCCAGGATCAAAAGGGGAAAAAAAGAAAAAAGAAAACTTTAGAACTGAAGCCGAGATCAACATGCAGTAATAGCCAAGACATCATCTGACATGCAACTACAAGTTGCAGCATTTAAAACATCAGTAGCTTTTCCGTAACACCCCAAGCCTCCTTTGGCTTCTAAAACGTAATTTTCTCCTTCATTTCAGGAGACTCTAACTGGAGACAAGGATGCTGTGATGACCCCAAATCTCTTCCCCACTAAAACGAAGATTCTTAAAGCTCAGAGTATAACTATGGCTCAGGCTCAGCTGGTTTTCAGGGTCTTGATCCCATCTTTAGAGCACGAGGCTTCCTCCAAGTTTTTCTGGCTTATTTGCTTCTAAGTAAGTTTCCTGCATGTTCTGCTGGAGTGAGAGTTTCCAAATGGAGCCACTTGCTAACGCCAAGGATGAAAGCAACAAGTGCAGAATTTCCTTCTCATCTCTGCAGGCTCTATGCTAATCATGAGGAAGTCTCTTGATTAAGTTATGTGCAACAGGTAGCACAAACCATTTTCGGACTTTGGTAAGCGCTTTCCCTGGATACATCTTCTATACAAGCTTCTGCATGTTGTGAGGTAGTTGCATTTTTATGTCATAAACCTAAAACACTGATTTTTCCCTTGTTTGTTCAGTCATTCCCAACAACGCAGGTAGGACACAAGGCATTTTTCACTCCAAACACAGAAGGCACCATGAAGCCACATGTCAAGAGCTCAACTGTCAATCAGGAAGCATTCCAGCACATCCTTAAACTGATTTACTCATTTATAATTTGTGGCCAAAATGAAGCAGATGGGAACAAGGGAGGAAAAGGGGAAGGCAAGGACAAAAAAGCAAACTGCCCAGGAATCCACAGCAAAATCCTTCCCAATTGCATGCAACAAGGGCCAGAGTGACCTAGAATTTGGAATATGTATTAAGAAGTTGCCTCCTGATGGTCGACGGGAAAATGTTTTATAGATGTGTCACTTGAATCCTCTGCACTGCGTAGGAGCTACCTCCACGGGCTCCTGGAACATATGGTCTGCTTCGAGACACAAACCCCTTCCACGGCGGCTGCGAGCCCACGTTATCATGTGCAACGAGAGGAAAATCAAGCGCGAGTCACAGCTGGCTCGGGATCACGCTGTCGCTTGCATCTGCCACTAGCAGCCTCCTCAAACCGTTATCCGCAAGCTGCTGATGCTCAAACAACCCAGAGGTGCCCCCCATCACGCATCCGAAGGCATAGGCTGCTGAAGACATGCCACCAAATACCTTGAATTGTCCTTGCCCTAACAGGTCACAGAATAACCCCTAAAGACTGCTCAGCTCTAAGAGGCATAAAATAATCTTCAAACTGATCAAAACACCCCATTGCAGAAATGCGTACGTCACCTTCATGGTGCTCTGAATGAGGTCCCTGCTGCTCAGTGCCCTTCTCCTCTGCAAGGCACTCATTCTTGTCTGAAATATAGCCCCAAAATCACACAATCACACCTCGGTTAAAACTTACATGTCTGGATTGTTGTTTTTTTTTTTTTTTTTTTTTTTTTTAATGTCTGAGCAAATGTCTGTAATGGTGATTATTTAAGAGCTTGTTGATGCTTTACTTATTATATCACCACATTAACTACCTAGTTAAGACCAGGCATCTTGCAGCTGAGAGGGCATTTCCATTCCAGAAATCCTCTGGGGGAAATAACAGACGACTAGGGAACAGGAATATAAGCAAATACCAGAAATGGCCGTTTAGAACCTCTTAATTATTAATTTTAGGGAATATTTTATAAATAGAGTGGTCTGCACTCACTATTAGGCCATTATAGTATGGCTTCATGGCTTCCCAGCTTCACGGCATGTGTGCAACAGTGAAAGAACAACTCAGAGCAACCACTACTGAATAATCCAGCTGTGGAGATTGACAGGGTCAGGAGTGATGCACACATCTTGCAAGGACGTGGTAGTCTCCTTGATGACAACTCACCAACTCTCCAAAACAGGGTTGAAAGTCTTCTACTTTACAGTGAACAGACAATGGACTGTTATACATTTTGTCCTGTATTTACACACTTTGCACTTGAAAATTGGATGATGTCAACTGATCACTCAACACGGAGCACTGCCAGAACTTGTTGTCCCCTCATCCGAAGTTTTATTTAGGAATCTCATCAGGACTTCAAAACAACTGATGTTCTTTCTTTCCTTAGGACTGGTAGTCTCCTTGATGACAACTCACCAACTCTCCAAAACAGGGTTGAAAGTCTTCTACTTTACAGTGAACAGACAATGGACTGTTATACATTTTGTCCTGTATTTACACACTTTGCACTTGAAAATTGGATGATGTCAACTGATCACTCAACACGGAGCACTCAACATGGAGCACTGCCAGACCTTGCTATTCCCTCATTCAAAGTTTTACTTAGGAATCTCATCAGGACTTCAAAACAACTGATGTTCTTTCTTCCCTCAGGACTTGAATGTTTGCGGGGGGCCGATTTTGCTGCTTGTACAATAGATGTAAAGATTTTTGGCCACAAAAAGTCGAATTTTGTGAATTTTAGATGAAGCAGACTGAAGAGTGCCTTACTTTCAGAGAATTGAACTGTTAACCACTGAAAAAACACTCAATCACATCAGCTATTAAAGAATGAGGACACTAAAAAAGGCTCCCATCACAGAAAAGCTTGATGTCTGCTCCCAACATTTTCCTCAAGTATTTTCCTGGAAATAGGGCTTCTCGTTCACATTTACACTGAGATCAATCTTCCCATTACTTATTTTTGCTCCTCCAGCACAACTTCTTCTAGACATCTGGTGGTTGAGTCATGCTAATGGTTGCAGTACAATCTAGATGAAGCAGACTGAAGAGTGCCTTATTTTCAGAGAATTGAACTGTTAACCACTAAAAAAACACGCAATCACATCAGCTATCAAAGAATGAGGACACTAAAAAAGGTTCCCATCACAGAAAAGCTTAATGTCTGCTCCCAACATTTTCCTCAGGTATTTCCCTGGAAATAGAGCTTCTCGTTCACATTTACACTAAGATCAGTCTTCCCATTACTTATTCTTGCTCCTCCAGCACAACTTCTCCTAGACATCTGGTGGTTGAGCCATACTAATGGCTGCAGTATAATGCTATGCTGACCAGAACTGCAAGCAGCAGAAGGTGAAGTTGTGGCTCTCACCTGTGCAAATCAGACCCTCTGAGCATCATAAACTGAGCTAGGGTCTCTTCAGAAGATGCTTGTCTTGCCAGAAATTAGGGATCTCAGCAGAATTCAGTCTTATCAACACTTGAATCTAGATCCTTCCACTACTGCAGATCAGCACTACCACAAGTAGTTTTGCTCCCCATCTATTGTTTTCATCTAAAGATGAACCTTTTTGCTATGCAAAGGGCTTGGACTTTGACTGATATAGACACAATCTCACAGATGCCCAGCAGCACCTTCTAATAAACCTTAAAAAAAAAAATCTGCATATTGTATTTTGGACTATTAAAGCTTCCTCAGTTACTGATGTCAGTCTTCCTCTTCATCGTAGCTCAACAGTGTGGCAGAAGCCTATGGAGACCTACTTCATCCAACCCAGAGGGCTAATTTTCCATTCTCAAAGCTGCCTACTATAAAAACAAGTGGTTTCCACATCAGTGGACATCAGAAAAGTGCATTTTTACTCATTTCTACAGGAAAATAAGCTGCAGCTGTGGAACTAGGCAGAACAAAAGGAGCAAGCCCACCATGCCTTGCAAAGGCACAAGAGATTGTCTCCATCTTAGCTGGTTCTCAGCTCTGAAGAGCTCTGCGCTCAGATGCTTTCCCAAATTTGGCTTTGCTCCTGTGGGCAACACTTCTTTTTAAATCTCCTTACTTACTTGTTCTTCCTTTCCTCACCTTAGCTCTTGAAGAATCAGTTAGCTATAGGGGACCATGTGCAACATCAGTTTGCCATGGATTTTCTAAGTATTGCATAGATGGAGAGCACAGAGTTAAAAGATTTCCCAGTGTTGTCCCAGGCACCTGTTGTGAAAGCCAATCGCGAAGCAATCACGCTAGCATCCCCCAGCCCCAAGATCGTTGTTAGCCCACAAGGAGCATCAACCTCCTAAATGCATATGGTAATCCAACTCAAGAGACTCAACCCACTTCCCCAGTGGATAACAAAAAACTCACCCAGAGGCACAACCAAAACATAGGGATGTGACCAAGCACGTTAAGAGCGGCCACTTCCTCAAGTTGTAGGACCACAAGGAAAAAACAGCCCCTGGAAACCCAGACTCAC
>NW_010581972.1:21083-41361 GCF_000705375.1 Tinamus guttatus | reverse complement strand
GCACAATGACACTGCCTGTAAAGAGCAGATTTGGGGTAGCTGATTGCTGGTTGTGATCCTTAATCCAACAACTTCCCTGCCAAAAGCCATGTTTACCCAGGAATGGTATCATGTGTCAAATACTTGGTTTCCACACTCCCAAGAGCATTTCTGAGCAGCAGGCTGAGAGAGTTTCCCTACGGACAATGCTGGACCCTAGTGCAGAGTGACCCTGCTAAGGACTAAATCATGCATCTAGAGAGCAGCTCTGGAGAATAGGATGCTCCTGTGTGAAAGCTCCATACAGCTGGGACTATCAAGCATTCGATGCCAAAAAGCGGTTATAACAGGTTTTGGGATGAAGCCATCAGAGAAGCACAGAGGACCAACTTCTCCACATCTCCCTGAAACAGTCAGCCCCCACTTCGGTTTGTGCACAGGACCTCCGTGGAAATGAGGAGGAATACCACGCATGGAGCTCCCAAAGCACCGACCAAGCACGTACGTGTTTGAATGAGGTGTGGGGAGCAGCATTGGCCCCGGTTTCCTCCAGGAATTCATCCCAGTTGAAGTCTGTGTCCTCAATGCTCGAGCCATCATCTGCTCAACAGAGGAGGAAAAAAAATAATAATAATGAAAGAAAGAAAGAAAAAGCAAACTACCACACAGCCAAAGGAAGTAAGAGTTGTAATAGTAAGGATGGAGAGCAGCGATAAAAACAGGGGCCCTCCGGGAAGGGCAATTACACAAGGACCTCCATGCAAAAACCCAACATTGCTCCCCAGACCGTGGCTGCCTCTTTGCACCTTGCTCTTATCTTTGCCTCATTGCCCCAGTCCTGCTCCATAAAGAAGGAGCTTTCTGTTACCTACTCCCCGTGCAGAGCAGAGACCTCAGAGCATCAGAAACACACACAGTAATTAAAAATAAATCTTCTTTCACTTACAGAGGAGAAAAAAAAAACAGTCAAATCCGATTGCCTGGAAACAAAATGAAAGCAATCTTGCAAACCTTGGTTTCAACCCCAGAGCAAAAATATTTACAGTCTAGCAATGAGCCCTTTACAATAAGCATTTATCAGGCAAACTCGGCGAGACCCTTACCTGCCCAAACATTCATCAATGCGGTCATGATGTAATTAAAGTGACTCATGACAAACTGAATTAAGAAACCTCCCCAGACAGTTTTATGAAGAAAACGGCAGGGTTAATTTATTGCAATTATTGCTACAGGTCTCCAGAACCAGAAAATTATATTGTGCAATGGGAATCTCTCATTATTAAAAGGGGAAGAAATAGGTTTTATTTCCTACCCATGGAGCCAAACTCATTGATACAAGGGGAAAAAAGGTATATCAGAGGAGAGTTTTTGAGACAGAGATGGCAGAAGGGAAAGATCTGTCTGGGAGTTCAAAGAGAGGCATTGAGCCATCACCACTGTTAAATACTTTTCACATCGCTGTATCAAGACTAAGGTCTAATTCCTTGCCATAAACTCAATTAACCTTCTTAAATACAAAGCCATAAATCAGCATTTACTCCAGTGACAAGGTGGGTACTCTTATGACTCTCCTGCTCACAGGAGGTAGCAATGCAGGCCCATGATTACAATCTGAAAAGAGGCAAAAAATCACCAAGTAAAGGAGATTTGGCTTTTATTTCTTGCAACCATCATAAGAACTTTCAGGCATGACAGAAGCTGGGTCATTTGGAAGAGTCAAACCAGAAAAGGTTTGCTCATTTTTTGAAATGAAAGATAAGTGCCAGTTTAGCCACAAGACAGCAGCTTGCTGCAAAAATTACTAAGAGTTTTCCTCACCTGTATCGAACAGGCAACTTGCATGAGTGGGGCAATCCTTCAGCCTTAATAATCTACAGCTCTGAGGAGTCAATGTTTTAGACAAGCATCAGATCCACAGGTTTCAAGAGATGAGCCTCCAAAATAAAGCACAGTAGCCCACAAGCAGATGGGCAGAGGCAGGGAAGAGAGCACTTATCCCAGGATTAAAATTTCTCTTGTGCCTGAGCAACTTTCTACCCCAAACTGAACCAATTCCAGGCCTGTTAGGAGTCAGTAACCAAATGTCCCTGAAGTCCAGGAAGCTAGACTAGCTCTCCACAGAAAAAGTTTTAGGGATTTAAGCTACTTAACTGTATTTCTACAGAGAAGAGGGAACATTTGATGTCACAAACAAAAGGCAAAAAGCCATAACTAAAATGCCTTCCACGTGCTGCCAGGTGAATGTGCCCTCATAGTGAGCCAGAGTTTGAACAAATGTAGGCTTTTGAAGGCTCTCTTCTTGCTTATTCTTGACTATTTTCTCCTCGTTGCTGCACCCATCTGCTCTACGGTGTGAGAAGGAGCTCTCAAAATCCAAGGACATCTTCAAGTCAGGACATTTGACTAGGACAGGACATCTCCATAGAGCTCTGACCTCTGTCTTCTCAGCTGTTCCACTTCAGGGCACTAGAAGTTTCCCTCAGCCCTCGAGGGTCCTAGTATTTTCACATTTCTCATTCCCGCTTTTAGCTCTAACCTATTTTGGCGAGTCTAGACAGTATCTCCTTTTCTTCCAGTCCTCTGTGAAAATGTCTCCTTCCCAAAAAGCTCTCCAAGGGATTTTTAAAGTATAAGTACATAAACTCCAGCCCTTGCAAGAAGCAATGCTGACAATATGTTCTCCAGAATTTGCCAACAAAGTTTGTCATGTCAGCATTACAAACATTAGTTACGGATGCAAGAATGCCTCCTATTCTTCTCATTGCCCATTTTGGTGCAGTGCTAGCAGACTAGACATGAGATTGCGACCCACACCACCACGTGCCATTCCACCACAGAGTCACTGGCCCTGCTGCTTCCAGCTGGGATGTAAAAGAAAATGAAAAGAGGAGAGCAGAGATCAGGAGCTGAACGCAAGACAGCCCCAATCTGTGCTGGAGGCCAACTGGCCATTTCTGGCACATCCATCCACAGGCAGCACTTTCACATTAAATCCAGCAAAACTCACAAATAACATTTTTTTTAAATGCCCCAGTCCTCTCTTTTCTAAATGTAAATAATGAGGCTTCAGGACCCCAAAGGAGCTGCAGGCTTCACTTGCTGTCAGTCCATTTCTGCCTGACACATCACAAGTCAGACTCCTCTACTGTGTTTTATCTGCAGACTTTATCAGGAAATTACTTTCACAAGGTCTATAAAAATAATGTCAGGAAGCTCATTTATCATGGTATCAGTGTTTTACTTTGCTTCATTTTATCACAGAGGATTGGGAAGGAACTCTAAGCTTCCCAAATCATTTTCATGCATTCTGTTCACTTTTAAAAATACTACAGTGGGGCCATGCAGAGCAGAGACAGCATGACCTAGGGATCAGCTAGATCCAGTGACATAGTCCCAATCCTATCAGTGCATCGAACAGGACTGTGCATAAACCCCCTAATTCATCAAAAACAAAACAAACAAAAAAAATAACTATCCTCTTGCTGATGTCTCCCAAGTGTCTGGAGATGCCCAGATTGAGAGGCAGGTATCTAAATGCAAAGTCTCTAATACACGATGATCGTTATTGTGCCCACTTGAGGCACAGTGGTCACAAAGCCAATCCATTCATCAAGTCTCAAGTCACACGCTCCAAAAACCAAGTCCTGACTTTACTGTGGAGCTGCACAACTTCAGGTGCCAGCATTTTGCAGAGCTCCCTGCGAGATGACAAATCTGGCATTAGGCCTATTTTACATAACAGTTCCTTTTCCAATTATTGGTGCTTAGGCCCAATGCTCTTTTTTAATGAAACAGTCAAGCCTGGCTGGCCTACAATATGGTGTTATATAAACAAGCCTAGGCTGGCAAATAAAATCAACAAGTCATTACCTGTGAGCTCTCAATGGCTTTAAATTGCTCTGCAATCCTCCATGCATTAGCTCTATAAAAATGCAACCATTCCAGCTGTCATCAGCCTCTCAGGATGGGCAACAACAGGAAATAAGGTGGATAAAAGACCCATGTTGCTCCAAATGCACAGATTTTTTTCCAGGCTTGCCTGAAGGAAAATGTCTTCCAAAATTGGAGCATTTGTGGCAAATTGCTAAGCCATTTGACTGTACTCATCTAAAGCCATTAGATACATTCATGACTCTCAGCAAAGGGAGAACTGAAATATGATGGTGGTTTGGTGGCTAGAACACTAAGCAAGGACTTGGCAGGGGAACCCTGATCAAGCACAAACCTCCTGCATGGCCTTGGGAGGGTCACCAAGGTCTATCCCATCAAAGAAACATAAGCACCACAGGCTAGATCCTGTTTTTGCAGAACAGATGTCATCTGCCAGCAAAACAAACCTAATATCCGTGAATATAAATGGATCCAGCAGAAATGGGATCAGGTCTTGGGTCTACTAGGGCATGTCTGAACTGGGGGGCATGAGTCTCATCTAATAAGATGGGGCTGTCTCTTGAAGGCAACCAGGACTTAGGTGCTCCCCTCTCCTCCCACCAGGTTTAGCTTGCTTTGAGCTCACTGGGGAGAAGCAGGCAACTCCAGAAGGCACTTCAACGCAAAGGCAATGTAGTGGTATCCTTGTTAAAACAAGGAGATTCTCTTTGGAGGTGCATCTCTTTTCCCTGGTAATCTAAGCAGCATCAGATTAAAAAAAAAAAAAAAGTTAATTTGTTTTTGGTTTTGCCTTTGTTTTTAAGGCATTTTAAGATGTCACAGCTCCAAATTTATACTTTTAACTTAAGATGACCCTTGGTTGCCATCCCTCTTAGTCACTCTTTGGAAGGGGCTCTTTCTCTTTCAGGCAAAGGGAATTCAGGGCAGTATTTACATTCTTATCTAAAGGAACATAAAACAGTCCACTTCCACTGCTCAAGGGGCAGTACAAAACAGCCCATTCTCACTCTGAAGAGCTTACAGGCAAGGTCACTGCCCGGACCAGAGACTGAGGTCCAGTTATGACATGGTCCCATATAGCCTTTTCTTTTTTTCCCTCCCCTTCTTTTCCTTCTTCTTCCTCCCCAACTCATTAGTGAACATGGAAGAGAGCCAAACACTTTTCATATCTTTCTAATTAGAAAGATCCCCATTGCCCAAGAAAACAGAAAAAATCACCCAGTCCCTGAATGGCCACCAAAAATGAAGAAACTGAAAGGTGAGCAGCCAAAATCCTGGGACGCCGAGCGAGGAACATCCAGGAACAGAACAAAGAGCCAGCGAAGGACTTCACCACAATGAACAGTAAAGCACCAACAGCTCTAGCCAGGAGAAAAGATGCAAAACACTCTTAAGGCAAAATAGAAGAGTTTTAAAGGAGACAGAGACTTTGCAACACTGCCACCATCACATCTGAAGCACATTTAATAGCATCTGATAGTAGCAAGGGCACCAATTTCCATGGATGTAGACTGCAGACAGTCCCGAATGCTTTTTATAAACTGCAGGTAGGGGTTTCCTCCAACAGATGTTCTCAGAAGGAAAATGCAACCATTCGGGCCATCTCTGAAAGCTGTTCAGGTTCCCAAGCTTGCAAAAGTCTCCACTGTTCTCCAGGACAGCAGACCTATCTGCAAGCAAAAATTTTTCATCTGCCACCTACAACTCAAAATCTTTTTGTTAAGAATCTCTTTTACAGAAATTAAAAGATTTCTGGAAGAAAAGTTCAAGCATATGAACACCAAGTCAAGCATCACTGTGCGGAGATGAAACTTTTTGCACAGAGTAATGGTTCGGCACCAACTGCTCAATCTTCTTCTCCCAAAGTGCATCAGCTGAGCTCATAGGACCCTATGCTCAGCCCTATCAACTCAAAAAAAGTCAGAAAATCACTCTTTTTTTTTCCCCTTGATTAGCTCGCTGTTGGACAGAGTCAGCACAAGGTCTGATGAGCAGCAGAGATGGAGCAAGAGAAGAGACAGCAGAAAGAGCAGGTCCCCATTTTGGCATCACGAAGACCCCTGCCAGAAAGTTAGCTCTAACCAAAATGTGCAATTTCACTGAAGACACAACTAGCACCCAGGACCCAAGGAGGATTTCTGTACTTAAATCCCTTTGGTTTCCACAAAAATTTGGCACAGATTTGCGAAGAGATCTATATGCCTAAGGACTTACGTATCTTTATTCACTGAACTTCTTTGCAAAGAAGCCTCACAAACAGAAGAAAACACACAAAAAGAAAAACGGTCACTGAGTCCATGCTAGAGAGTAAACGTAAGGAGTGGGTATTCAACCCAGGCATCCTAAGTGCCAGACTGCCACCAACCAGTATTACACCACTCCAAATAAATAAATAAATAAATAAATAATAATAATCAGATACCTTGTTTTTACATAAGAGCAGGCCACCTATAGCCTGTGATTTTTCCTCCATCATTTAGAGCCAGACTGATACCTTAAGAAGACAACACAAGCAACGGCCAACCCTACCCTGCGCTTTTCAGGAAAGCCCCAGTAGGCCCAGAGGCAAACATCATACCGAAGAAGGAATCCCATGGGACAGGATCCATCGATTTTGCATTAGATAAGTAAAACATGGATGTTTGCATCCAGGGCAGCTGCCCACGGGTCAGTCAGTGGAGAGAAACTGTTATTTTTACACTGAGATTTGCCTGCTCCATTTTCGAGCTGAGTATTAGGATGAGAGGAACCTCACGGTCTATTTCTCTCCACTGCCCCCAGATGGAAGCTTTGGCAACTCCTCTACATTTACTATGAAGATGCCAAAACTTAATCAGCTGAAGCCTTTAGGTCCCTACCTCAGAGCTTTGAAGTGTTCAGTTATATCCAGGAGCACACAGACAACCAGCTCTCCTGGTTGGGCTAATGTCTGAAGTCTCCTCATCTGAAACACCCAATAGAAGGAAAAAAAATCTACAGAAAATGATGATGAAGGATCAAAATGGCAGGGGGAATATTGTAATTTCTGAATATTCAATTCTTCTTTTTAACCAAAAAAGTCAAAAAAAAAAAGAAAGAAAAAGCAAATGAAGCAGGGAGGGGGATCAGAAAGAACACATTATGATCTCTTAAGATTTTCCATTATTCTTCATTTAAATTTTTAGCAGTTAACATTTCCTGAAGAAGATATCCAAAGGGAGAAAAGCTCAGATTTCTTGGCCCAGCAACCACAGACCCACATGATGCAAGACACAGTACAGTCCATATGACCCAAGAAAGTCCATAAGACACATAGCCACCATCCATGTTCCCCTAGTGAATTGGTTGTCTCCACACTACAGATGTCTGTCCAAGTGCTGTGCTGTAACCCCTGAGGTGACCACAGGGGTAGAGGAGAACCCACCTGAATCAAACTGCTCCCTGTCGCCGTTGGCTGGGCTCTGGCCCTTCTGGGGGGAGAGCTGCTGGGTCTCCTGCATGCTGGCGATGAAAGACGCCCTTGTCTCCATCGTTCGAAGGATGAGTCCTTCCCTTCCTAATTCATCCTGCAGCAGGGACCTCCTAGAGGACAAGCTAAATGGAAAAGAAAACACAGTGAGCTCTTCCACCCACACTAACCCATTGCCTCAGCCATTCCTAACAGGGTTCAAGTTTTCCTGTTTTTTGATCATAATAGTCATATGGCTTTGGTCCTGCTCTTTGTACAGCGCAGAACAACTCAAAACGTTCACCAACCCTTCCTCTGATGTGAGATACAGCTGGATGAAGATACAAGACATAGGACCTCTTCCCTTGCTGGAAGCCCGTTTAAGAATTTGCAGCAACCAAAGAAAACTTAGCAAGTAGATTTCAGGTTCTCAGCACTGTATTTCTTATTTTATCCCAAACTTTTATACCACATGTATCTGACTATATAAGACCGATACCAGGGAAAAACAAGATGGTTAAAGGCGAGTTTGAGAGACAGGTTCTTTTAAGCTAATTCCCACCCACGGTCTATGCCTTGGCACTGTCTCCTGCCAGCTTCCCACTGAGGGCACCAAATCAGCATGTAGAGCAATGCAAGACGTGCTCATTGCTGGTTTTGATCCAAACAGATTGGGTACCAAGAGCAGACGATAGACCACCATAAACCCAAGGACAGAGGCCTCCATGAGTCACAGGAATAAAATCAGAAAGTAGTAACAGCTGCAATAATGTAATTGCAATAGCAACAACAATAGAAAAGATGCTGAGTTAATATCATGAACAATATTCCACGACAAGCTCATAAGGCATAACCCATGCCAACATAGACAATCAAGACAGGCCAACTCAACCATCCTACAAGTTTTGCTTCTGACATCAAACTTTTTGACGGATAACACAGCATGAGATATACTTCAATTGCAATAATGCACTTTCTGAAGGAGACTGGTGACTAAGTAGCAGAGGGAGCACTGAAAGGAGAACACTTGGAGAGACTGCAAAAACTCTAGAAAATAGAGTTCAGCATGCAACATACCTTAATGAAATAGAAATATTAACTCATGCATATACTGGGTTATACTTGCAGGGGAGATTCTTCTAGAAACCATGAGCATAGTAAAAAGTACTGTGGAATGAAAACGTGCAAAGATGAGAAATGAAACAAGAAAGGGAATATATACTAAGGAGATCTGGAGTCAGATGCCAGGCTAAAATGAGGAATATATTTCTAGGAAAAGAAATCCACCAGGCAAACAATACCCAGAGACGCACTTTAGGAGCTGTTAAACAAAGAACTCTAAAGTGAGCTTTTCTGTAAAACTTGCTAAGCTGGTCGTTAATTACGAGGTAGCAAATGCAAGTTGAGAAAGAGAAACCAAGAGTCTGGGTTATGGGCACAGAAGGAACCACCTACTGGCACAAGATGTGCTAAAGCAAAGACTGACATTTGGGAAGATGCGTGTGCAGAGTATTGGATGTGGAGGACACATTCAGGTCTAACTTATCACTGGATCCCTCCAAGGCTAGCAGGACCTAAAGGACTACACTAGCAGCGCCGACACCAAATGCTCTGCAATAAACGTGGCTGAAAGTAGAAAAAAAATAAAATCGATGGAGGCCAGGCAAAGCAGGAGATAGTAAGACTGTAAAAATATTATGGGATTTCTTCCAACTTTTACTACTCAGAAAACATATTCAGTAAGGCAAGATATGGTGGTTATAAACTAGAAAGAGGGAGAGTGCTTCGTCGCAGGTTTCTCGTTCCCAGTTTTTAAGACCTTGCGAAGGAAAAATGCAAGAAAAATGGACATGCGTGAGCAGTTACAGCAGAGACCGAAAGAGATGAGGAGCATGAAAACTCTAACGATGCTGTTCATTAACTGAACTGTGGTGGGACTGTCTGCTGGAGCTATCACAGCAACATTTCAGTGATCACAATTAATCCATGTTAAAACTATGGGCCTCACAAAGCACCACCAACAAAAGGGAGATGCCAAGGAGGACGATACTACCCTCAACCGATGGCTGTTGGGTCAAAGTTAGACCCCCATCAGTAATTTCTGTTCATCTCAAGGGAACCTAGCAACGGAAGGAAAAACATCTGAAAAAACAAATAACAAGAGAGACTGTAAACCTGTGTTTGCAATATGTTTGTTGGCCTCTTTACAAAGTGCTTAGTATACTCTGAGCACTTCATAAATAATAATGATCACTTTCCCACTGTGATGGCAACTACAGCACTTCATCTCTATTCTTTGTTGACAGGAGACTTGCTAATGAATTAAGTATATTATATACTATGAGTATTTTGAGCACAGCTAACCTCCGAACATATATATCACTCATCCCCAGTGTATATTAACTTTTCAATTAGTTATGAAACTAGAAGCAATCGGTCTACTGAAAGTCAAAATACACTTATCCTACAGTAGAGAATACTTCCGTAAATACCATTAATAATGAATTGGTTAAGTATCAGGATTTTATAACAAGCTTGTTGGAAGAGACAGGAGGGGAGGTGTTAGCTGAGGCCAAATCTTGGGTGGATTCAGCTATTTTTATTTTTGCCTAGGACCAGACAGTGCTGGAAGGTAATCTCGGTATATTAAAAGAGAGACAGAGAGAGAGATCAACTGAAATGCACCAAATCAATCATGTCAGGCAGAACTCAGGGGTAACAATACAAACACCAAGAAGAAAGATGAGCTGCTTGGTAGCATGGTTAAACCTCGTGATGCTCCTTTTAGAACAAAATTATGAACCGATAAAAAGCTCAAGAGGTCTGTTCAGACCACCACAGAATTTATACAGTTAAAAAGAAGTAGCTGCCCCTACAGGAATCCCCCATATCTGCCACTAGACCCAGGAAAAAGGGCTCATGCCCCAGTGAACTTCACATTAGATCCTAGAAACCCTATGGAAAAACAAGAACAAACATGCTCGAGGTCCTCGTGTCCACTCCAGGAACAAAATGCAGCAGAAGTCAGTTCTCAGCAGCAGCATTTAGGGTTGAGCTCGAGCCCTTCTAGTTGTGGAAAATGCCAAATTTCTTACATCCCAAGTCAACAGCATCATCAACAAGTAAATAAAAAGCACTGGAATTTTAATAGGATTTTAAAGCTCTTTTTTTTCCTGAAGTCACTATGGACAATGCCTTGTTTCTGGAATGTCATGCTGATGGCACCCACATCCCAAAGAAACTAGATCAGAGGCTACAGTTCGTCTCTCAATTTGGGGAATAACTCCAGTTTACTGCATATATGGGGAGAATATTTAAGCAGCTTCCCAATATAATGTGAAAGCCAGACCAAACTCTTATGCAAACATAAGCAGCAGAATAGCTCTGAGCCTTAGTGTTGATATAACTAAGTAGCACAGAAAGCTGACATAGGGTATTAATTTTTCTCTTCTTATTAATTGCTGCTAATTTACACTTCAGACAGACTCCCCAGCCATTCAGCTAACAGTAGCACACTGACTGGCCTGCAATCTGCGGCATCAAGCAAATAATGTGTACTGTTGTACTCTGATTTTCCTCAGTCTGAAGAAATGTGTATCTGCTGGAAATCAAATTAGGACCACAAGCCACACTAGCAGCCCGTAAAACAGCGGATGGGAAACAACGACGTAAGAGGCTGAAGGTGACACGATGCTAGCCAAAAACACAAAGGAAGAGATTATTAAAAGGAAGAGCTTATTAAATGCAGTCTAAAAAGGAAAATCCTCAGATTTTAGGTCCCTTATGCACTGTTTTTGACATGGGGCAGTTCAGACAGATACGATGTTTCCTGCACATCTCCCATTCCTCTCGCACATAACTCAGACCCAGCCTCTAATTTGCAGGCATAAAAAGCTAGCTAATAAATATAAAAATCTCTTTACTTGCTCCTTCCCACGGCTGTCGGTCTTAGCTCATCATCATCGTAGGTCCCCATCATCTCTAACATGCTACCTTGTCATCTCCATCAGTATTGGCTTTGCACTTCTCATCTCTCATTGACTCCATCTCACTTGCTTTCCTTTGGTACAAGGAAAATTCACATGCACAAATGAAGTGCCCTAGGGCTCTCCATCGGAGTTACTCCAAAAAAAACTTCCCTTCTCCTTCCAGTATGCGTTCCTGTGACACCCTGCACTTGGAGAACAGCCCACGCCAGCCATGGATGTAGCAAGGGAAGATAGACCTACAGATCATCTTCAGGGCCCACTGCATTTTCAGTTCTCCTTCCTAGACATGCCAGGGTGTAGGTAATTTTACCATGAGAACAGACTTTATCCCTGTTGCTATTGAAGTTTTGTCTCACTGGTCAGAGGAATCCTAAATTCACTCCTTGGCTTTCTTTTCCAGAAAGCTGGAGGGAAGCTGGGCACAAGATAATCCCGACAGACACTACTGGCAAAACCATCTGGAGGTGTCACTCAGTGCCCTCTAAATCAGGCACTATCATGTGCCATTTCTTCATGTCATCTTTACTGCCTTCAAGCCTTCGGCAGAACATGAATGAAGAAGCCACAGAAAAAGACTCAGAAATTATTTTGAAAAGAAAATGGTTGTAACAAACTACCCTGAGGTGGTGCCTGTGTTTGCACAGCACCTGCTGAGAGTTTAGACACCCGGGTCTGTCAACAAACAAGCTGAAAAGTGTGAAGCCATATGGCACTGGCCGTGTAGGTAGGGCAGAGTGAAGCAGGACTCAACCCTACAGGACTAGGTGTAGGCCCAAGTGGAGCCCAAGCAGGATACAAGCTGGTCAGCAGCAGTAGGAACTGCTACCATGATCTCAATCAGGAAGCAATGCCATGATGTGCTGTCTCCGCAGGTCTCCCACCAAGCAAGACATCTTCTCATCCAAGCAACACGGTCCAAGAGCAACTATCATGCAAGGGGCATTGCACGGCACAGCCACACTGGTCATGGGTGTGCAGAAGATCATTCCCCACAATATCTCCTTCCCCACAGGATTCTGCCCTTCCTTTGGAGGACCTGACCCAACTCTGTGCTCCTGTGGCCTCAGGTTCGCCAGGCTACTGGTTGGCTCCATTGCCCGTTAGCCTCCAAATCCTCATATCCCAGCAGTTCCCAGTCCCAGTACGTGCTGGAATTGTTCTTCCCAGCCGGCCACACCACAAATCACAACTCGCACAAGCTCTACTTTTTACACCTCATGACAAGTCAATAACACTCCCAGGTCTGAAAGCCTGGATCTCTGAGCCTTGCTCCGAACGATGCGGGGGACCTTTTCCAGCGTTCAGAGACCACCTCTAAGAGTGCACACACTGCAAGGCAATAAATGCAGCTCACGGGCAACACTGCAAATCATCCTACTGCATTTAACATGAGGATCCCCAGGACTGATCCTGTGGCCAAGAAGAAAAGTCTGCTCCTCTGAGAAGAGGTCCCTAAATGAAAACAAGCTTCATGAAGGAACACTAGTGGCAGCCTGCCACAATATTTGCACCCCCTGAGCATCTGCACAATGCAAGCGGAGACTCCTTCAGAAGGGCTATTGAACACATCAAGGAACAGCTTTCACCTCCTAGAGAAAGAGCCTGTCTCTCTTCTCACACAAAGTATCAGTTGGAAACCTTTTAAGGATTGCTTCTTGCTGACCTTTTTTCTTCCAGCTTTATTTTTTGTTTTTTAATATTATTTATTTGAGGGCTCCCATCACCAAATGTTTCCACTTAGAGCAAGTGACAATTTCTCTTTCATATTGAACACCCGGCAGAATTTTATTAGGGACAAATAACTGCTTTGAACAGGGCTGTGTTGGTTCAGGCATATTGTAGCATGGAAGAAAAAAATAGCCCATCTAAACTGCGGATCTAGGAGTGTTCCCAATGTTGAAATATATTTTTTTAAAAAAAGAGCTGAATGGAGACAAAGAATCATCTGTTATGCATGCTCTTAATCAGCTGAATGGAAAGAGCTGGGTTTAAAGTGCAGGAACTGAAGTGGGGGGAATTTGATTTGGTCATGAGAAAGAAACTTGCTAAAAATTGGGCTGGTGAACAACTGGAATAGATTGTGTGGGCATTAAGCTCCTTTTTTATTTGGAAGGGGTAGGACACAGACCTATCCAGCACAATGTTGGTATGGTGAATTCTACCTCTATACAACCCACAGAGGTGCCTTCCTCCAGTCGTCCAATAAGGATAATCCTTCTACTCCTGAAATCATACGGGGGGGGGTTCATCATTTGTGCAGCAGCATGGAAAAGGAAGAACTAACCGTGGTGGGAAAACATGCAAAGATGGGCAATTAGAGGAAAGTGTTTACCCATCAAAGCAAGGAAGATCTGGAGCAGCGATGTGGAAAGGGAAAAGGGAGCTAACTTCCCTGAAGACCTATCTTGGAGAAAAGGTTGTCCAAAGTGGTGGCCACAGGTCCTTGCACTCCTGCCTGTCTGCTCCACAGTTAAACAACCCAAATCTTCATGCCAACAGAATCCAGCCTCTTCAACAACTTTTGCATCCTCCAACCCAACACACCAATTCCAGGATACAGAAATAAATAGCAGTGAGATAAGAGAAAGAGCAAAATAGTAGATTTAATTATATCAAGCCCTTAAATACTAGGCAGAAAAACGAGATGGATGGCAGGCACAGAGGCAGCAGGCTTAGGTCCTTGGCTCACTTTCAGGTGCTCGATGGATGAAGGCCGCCTAGGGACCAAAAACTGGACTTACAGCAGGCTGGAGAGTGGGACGGTGCCCCAAAGCATCCCAGGGAATTGCCAGCCACAGCGGGTGCTTCTTCACCCTGCCTTGCACTTGCAGTATTTACACTCATCCCGAATAGCTGTGAAATCCCCTCAGGTCACAGCACTAATATTTGACATCCTCTTTGCATGGATATAAATGGGAGCAGAAGGTGACAGGCCAGGGAAAGGAACATCACCATGCACTAACCCTTCTTGTTCCCAGCTGTGCTGTTGCGTACGAGACATCCATTGCCTTTTCAATTATGCAACGGGCAATTTCCATGAGCTAGGCCCAGTTTGGAAAAAAAAAATGCTTCCACCCATGCTGAGAGTCCATTGACCTCTGCCCCTCCATGGGAACACAATACATTTAAGATTAAGCATCTCCTGAAGTGTTCAGCTGAACCAGAGTCCTGAAGAAGACACAATCAATATCCCCAAAACCCTTTAAAACAGCCAAAACAACACAGGAACAAAGCACAGCCAAAACATCAACCACCTGCAATGGCCTGTCTTCTCCCACCTCTGGGTTTTGAGCAGAGATGAAACAACTAAGCCTTTTAAATGAGCAACTTGAGCATGTGTAGCTGCTTATCACCCCAAAACATCTCCTTTGGCACCAGCCACGTGGAGTGAAATCAGTCAGACTGTCTGAACGGGACAGAGCTGCCAAGTGTTAGAAGTCACCCAGGAGAAAATACAAAACACAGTTTTGGTGGACCTAATTTAGGGACCCACTCAGGAGACACTCGTCAGCCAAAATTCCCACCACCTGGGGCAAAAAGTTCTGCCTTTTGTATCATCGGGTTCTACAGCACTCAGAGCAGCTTTCCAAAAAATAAGACGCAAATCGGAATCCAGGAAACATCTGCCATCCGAATCCAATGCTTTTTAGGAATATGACATTTTAGGTCTTGGCACTGTTCAGTTCATGTGAACAGCACAGCTGATCAGCATTTGGGCCCAGGCCGACAAGCACTTGCCTCCCTCTCAGCACTTTACACCCAGAAACAGCTTCACGGAGAGGATCTGCCAAAACTGAACTTCCGAAGCGCCCAGCCACCTCCTGTCATCCCTCCGTACAGCGTAGATGGGAAAAGACCCATCTCTCCCTAAAGGCATGCAATGGCAGCGAGGAGACCATGTGATGGCAAGGTCTACCCAGGATCAACCCTCACAAGCCATTTTAATATGGAGACCTGCAAGTCACCTTTATGGGGCTAATCCTATCTTTTTCCTCTCACCAGATGCAAGTTGGATTCTCTTTTCCTCCACGCAGAGACTCTCCAAGATGTGATGGTGAACATCCAAGCCACTTGAGGAAGGCACCTGTAATTTGTGTCCCATCAACACCAGTTCAACAGGGCATGCTGGAGTCTGGCCTAATATGTACACTAAGGTCTTTGAGCAAGTCCCATTTCAAAACATCTTCCAAGAAACACTTAAAGCATTACTTCTGTCTATTCTTTCTTTAAAGAGTTATTTGTAGTGCTTCCAGGAAAGCTATTGGTTTCCACCAAGAATTCCTGGCAAGGACCTTATGATTCCTTATACTTTAAAGCTACTCAGCACATGGTCATCCCATCTTATCTCCTACTCTACAGGGACCAGGGTAAGTTCAGTTGCTGGATTTTAGCAGAGGGAATTCATCTCTTCTGCTGAACAAACACACACATACAAAAAATATATATATTTTCTATAACTTAGGTTCAAATTGAATATCAGGACTTTTACTCAAGCAATTAGGACTCCCTTGCCCAAGCCACCCCATGATATTAACAGAGTTAATCATGAAAGCAAGAATTATGAGCACGAGTAAAAATAGTAAGTATTCTGCACATAACTTTTTTAAGGCTCACACCCACTCGGAAATGATCTCTCATTCAGCTGAGAAGAATTGTCTTTTTTTTTTTCTTTTTTAATACTATTTAATTTTAGAACAAACGTTTCAGTTTCATAATAATTGAATAACTGTGAACACACTCTCTGAACTAGCCCGCCCAAGAGTGCTTTGTCTAAGTCTTGCAAGAGGCCAGTCTCAAAGTAAACATTTTTAATGAGTTTTTAAACACAATCGCTTTTAAACATCAGCGATGCTGCAGTTTTTGGTCATATTTCCCCTAGTTTGCAACCCAAACATTTTATCACTGTAGGAGTGATATCTGAAATACGGAAAAGAGTAAATGAAAATCTATTCTTAAAATAAATAAATAAAAATAACAACCAAAAAACCACAGAATTGGATTTGACTAATTTGGTTCAAAGATGACTGAAGCACAAAGAAGAACTGTTTGAAACACAGAGATTTAAGTTTTGACAATGTACCACAGGGTGCTCCAATCTTTAAAACCTGCTCCAGAAGCTGCTCACCAGGGTATCATAGTGATATAAAACACTCAATAATTGCAAATAGCACCACTATTAGTAATGTGCATTTCAAGCTTTTCATTTCTTCACTAGCAAAGAGAGTGCTTGAAGAAATAAGTTGACACCTTCTCTGAGCTACCCTGTCCTTCCATAGGGTCCCAGGCAGCCAATATTTCACATCAGCACTTGCTTGGCTGGGAACAGGCCTGAAACCATGACTTAAAATACATAAATACATATATATGTGTGTGTGTGTGTGTGTGTATAGTATATATAAAATACATATTGTATATGTACTGTAAGTAACAATTTTAAATAATATATAATATATATAGTACATACATATTTAAAATATATATTTATATATATATATATATTTAAAGTGCGCCCACAACACTCAGCAGGGCAAAAGCCGTGGACTAGCCTGAAAAACTGATGGTTCCCCAAAGGCCAGGAATGAGATGCTCCTACCCCATTACACTCAATGTTCCGTGCTGGACGGGCACGACAGGAATGAGATCACAGCTCCATCCTTGCTGCCTCCAAAAGCCCTGCTAGATAATGTCACGCTTAAGACAGCGGAGGAGCCCTCCTAATTGGCGTCCCCCTCCAAGGAGGTGACCGCAGGTCAGGACACGGCTCCAGCAGTCACAGCCCCGAGCGTGGCCAGCAGCGCCGTGACCTCTGCGGGGCTCTTCAGGGACACAGTGACAGCGACTTGACAGCCACCTCCTTTCCACAACCTTATCCTCTGCCCTTTCTTCCCCCACAGGCAGCTATAAATCACGCTATCCAGAGAGGCTTGTTAATTTGCTGAAAATAGTATCATCTTCTTGTAACTCCATTACCTGCATGGTTGTACTACACAGCATCTACGCTATTCCTAGTAACACTACCACAAAGGTTTAATAGGTGGTCTCATTAAAACATCAATTGTCTGTCCAGCCAGTCAATTGTTACTCATAATCATAGCTATATGACTATATACTGCCTTCTACAGATGTTCTTACATCTGCATGAAACTCTTCATCTCTGCATCGGCCTTGTAACATCTGTTGAATATCTGTCAATGTTTTCTCGATGCACAAAGTGATACTGGTTTTACTCACGTTATCGACTACCCCGCTGCCATGTGCGCCCTCTAAAAACACATGCATATACCAGGAAAAAAAAATCAGTATTTTCTTGCTGTTTGCAAAGCGCTCGTCGCTTGGTATCACTTTGCCACATCTTTTTAAATGGCTTTTAGTGTTTCACTTGCTAACGGATGACACAGAACCTCCATCTCATCAAAGTAATCTTTGGGACCCAACCTTTTACTAGCATTAAACTTACCAGATTTGTCTCCCTTGCATAAATATTCTTGTTGCATATAAAAATAAATAAATAAAAGTGGGGGTGGCTGGAGCTGAGCCCAATGTAAACTCTTTGCACAGCAAAAATGCTTCGTGCAGCAACAGGCCCCCCCCCGCCCGTTTTTTTTTTTTTTTTTGGAGGGGGGGTAGGGAGGGACAGGGGCAAGGATGGGGAAGCAAAGGGGTCCCGTGAGCAAAGCCCCTGTCGCTGATGCCCCCTCAGCACCCGGGTATCTATTAGCAGGAGAGGGGATTGCACCCGGCTGGGCGCTCATTGCAGCGCGTGCCGCAAAGAGGAGAGCAAGGTGCTCGCAGCGGCACCAACACTTTGCAAGGAAAGAGCCATTTTGGGCTGCTTTCCGAGGCAAAGGGGAGAACAAAAAAAAAGCAGAAAGGAGGGGTGGGGGACGAGCCCCTCGAGCACAGGGGACCTGCAGGTCCCACCCGCCCCGCCCGGCGGAGCGGGCAGCAAAGTTGCTTTTCAGCAGAGAGCAGCCCGCGCTCTGCGCTGCAGCAAACCCCCCTCCGCGAGGCACCAGGGGCGCAAACTGATTTTAAAAGCAGCCTTGTCCGAGCAGAAGCAATGAGGGGGTCACGGGACTGCTTCCCCTTTTGCAATATCCACAGAAAAACCACCGGGCTGCCCCCCACCCCCGCTGCAGCTCTTAGATTTTGCAACCTACTGTGCCGCTTGACAACTGCCTCCCGAGCGGCCCCGCTTGCATTTAATGCCGTTTTAGGCTGTTTTGCTACGCGATCCCCACCCTCCTTCCCCCTCCTCCTCACCACCTAGCCCCGTGACCGAAGTATGCTGCAGAAAAACTTGGTCCTGGCAGAGCGCGGGGGGGGGAAAGAGGGAAAAATAGGGCTGGAGGAGGGAAAAGAGAGTTAATGCACCAGGTGAAAAAAAAAAATGCGATGCGGCCAAGCAGCGTCTCCAACTGCTCCCGCTAATAAATAAAAGCGCGGCGGGGTTCTGGAGAGGATCTCCAAGAGCTGGAGGGAAACGGGGAGGCAAGACGGGCTTCCTCCCCATCATCAGCATCCTCCTCCATCCCCGCCCGGGCATCGGGATGCTGGAGCCTCCCAACGCCTCCAGCGGCGGCAAAACACGGACACCCGCCTCGCAAGTGAACGTCTTGCAGGTGAAAAAGCCCGGAGAGCGGCGAGGAGCTGCTCCCTGAACCGAAAGGGAGAAGTTTCGGCAGCTCCGGGGCCGTCTCGCTCCTCCGCTCCCCTGAAAAAAAAAAACTCGTCTGGGGAAAAAGGAAGAAGAAAAAAGGAATAATAACAACAAAAAAAGCAGCCGGGAAGGGCACAAGCAACTCCCGTCAAACTGCTCGCAAAGTCGCTTTTGCCGAGCTGGGAGCCCCTTTCGGCGTGGGTTTTTTCCTCTGCAAAAATAATGTAAAATAATAATAAAGCGCCGCTCGCTACAGCTAGCGCGGGGAAAGCCACTTGTTCCGCAGCCCATATTTCCGTGCATGGAAATTTCAGAGCGTTTTTGTTACAGATCATCACGAAAAAAACCACCACCTCCTCATCTCGAAGCTACGGGGGCAGCTTGACAGCTCCGACAGCTCAGCGCATCCCGCGACGTGCCCCCCGTTAATGCAAAATAAATTAGTGCCCCGTCTCTCGGCAGTCTTTTTTTTTTTTTTTTTTCACTCTCATTTTTTCGTGGCACGTCTGCAGTTTGGGCATTCAGAGGCAGCGGAGCTGCGCGCCCCTTGGAGCTCCCAGCCTTTTCCATGGACTTTTCCCACCACTCAGTCCTGCGGAGATGGGGGGGCGGGGTGCGCTCCCCAACCCTTTCGCTCCGCATTGAATTCACCAGCACAACCCTCCGCGCGACTAAAGAGCCCTGAGCCGCACGTGGGGTACCCCCACACGCCTTTATTTCCTCCCCTCCTCCAAAAATGTTTATTTGCAGTTTCTTAAAGACACCTTAACCCGCCATGTTGAGCTGACAAGCTTTATAAATATTCATTTACCGCAGTTCTGGAGCGTTACGAGAAAATATGTATGGATCAGGGCGGCACATTTTGGCACAGCTGATCGCTTTTTTTTTTTTTTTTTTTGGTCTTTCCCGGCAGCTTTCTTTCTCCCCGCTCTGGAGGTTCAGAAACGCACCCGCACACCCCCCAAAATAAACTCTTTCGAGACGTGCACGAAGGCTACTAAAGCCGAAAGAAAGTCGCAAGCTTATGCATCAGGGAAAGCACCGAAAGGCGGGGTATTACTTTAAGCCCCTACTCCCCCCAAAAAAAAAAGGGGAAAAAAAAAAAGAGAGAAAAGAGAGAAACGAGAGCATCCGCGATGTGATACGCCGAGGCCAAAAGACGAAGAAGAGAAAATCCCCGACGTGCCCGCGGTGCCTCGCACGCGCATCGCGAGCCCGTGGCAAGTCCGAGCGCGCGGCCAGCGCGCAGCGAGCGCGTCCCAAGCGCCGCCGCCCGCGCCGCGCTCCCTCCGCGGGGCAGCGCGCGCGCAAACACTTCGCAACTCCCCCCCC
>NW_010581972.1:0-16535 GCF_000705375.1 Tinamus guttatus | reverse complement strand
TATATATATATATATATTTATATATTCAGCATGCTGGTGAATTGCGATGATGACCTGTGACTCAAGATCCTTCTCTCCTTTAGGAATACCCAGAGGAAAATCTGAGCTGGTGCATCACATCTACAGCCCAGGAATCCCTAGAAAGTGAGGTCTCAAGGCTAAAGAGCATAAAGGCTCAGCATACAGGAAACACATGCTATAGTAAATAAATCACAGCAGTGAGGTTCAATACTGAGGTTCACAGCTACGTGTTTTATTGATCATACTCATGCTATGGAGGAAATGTACTCTCATACCAAGGGCTTGCTCATTTCTACCACTTTGTAACAGCTTTTCTTATATATTTTGTTCATTTGTAGGCTTTTGCCTAGTAGGAAAGCACCTCCTGGTTGACTTGGCCTCAAAGGTCAGCCCTGGGAAGGCAAGTTGGGGAAACTGAGTCATAAGGACCCCGGCCTGCACTCACAGGAGAAGGATGCAAATGGTTGTAGATTACAGATATGGGAAGGCACAGCACGGTACAGCAGCCTCTTTAGCTGCAGAACAAGGCCAAAATCGCAGATGGACAAGGACTACCATGTCTTATGTCTTATATTCTCATGTCTTATATTCTGACTTTCCGCAGGCCCTGCTTGCAGAATGAGCGCTGAAGATAACCCAGGCACTCCCACCTTTTCAATCACAAATAAGATTTATGGGCTGGCCAATTTGGGGCAGAAATGGCCCAGCATTTTCCCAGACACTGGCACCATCCCAGGAGCATGTCTCTGCTGTGCCTTGTGCTAAACTTCCCTGGGGAGCATCTTTGCAATTTCCAACCAGGTGAACACAAATTTGGGCAAAAAAGCCTCTAAGAATTACTCTCAGGTGTTATATTCCTTGCAACCAAATCCCAAGATGCAATGAAACATTTGACATTCTCTTCCCTCTTTCCAACTCCCATCTACTGCCACCCCCCAAAATAATAGTGAAAAATTAAAGAGTTATTCAAGTAATTTGTTTGATCCACACACACAAAATCAAATCAATGCATTTGAAGGCAACTCTCTGAGGCTATGAAACATGCATTGGATTGCTTTTACTGTTTTTAATGGCTCCTTGTGTATTAAGGAGGAAGATTAAGAATGAAATGCCACTAATTGAACATAAAGGGCTTGGTTTCCACAATAGTGCACATTTACATTGTATTCAGCTTAATCTCCATCTGCCCATAAGAGCATAATTGATTTTTTATTTTAATTTGAAGAAGCTGACACTTGTATTTCTTTAATACCAGGTTGCTAAGCACGTTTAATAAGAATGCACACAAGTTACCAGTGGATGAGACTACAATAGACCATTAAAGGTAATAGGTAATATTTAAAGCCATAACAAGCTTGGAACTGAGTGTCTCAGTCCAGGGACCAGAAGGAAAGGTGTATAAATATTTTCCTTATTAGGTTTCTGATGAGCAGGAAACTGCAGGCGGTAAATAAATAAAGAAGGAAATTCTGGAGAAAGCTTTTGCAAATGGAGCTCTTTCTCTGGTATGTTTGGATTAACCCAACGAATAGACGTGACCTGTGTGCTGTCTGGAGGGAATGAGCTTGCTCAGTGTCATGGTGCCTGCAAGGTTAGGGAGCTGGTGGAGGGCCACATTCCTTGGGGACCTTGGTAGCAGCAATCCTTCCCAAATGCGAATTAAGGACCCGTCATGACAGTCCTGCAGTAGACCAGCAAGAGAAGGACCTCCTGGCCATGGTAAATGGCCAATGACCCGTCTGATGAGTTACCATAACTGTACAGCTGGGGACAAAATGATTTCACGGTGAGGATTTTCTGTTTTTTTTTTGAGGCCATGTCCTTTCGGTAGTTCATATCCTAATGCTCTGTTGCGTACAGGTGACCTTGGTTTTGCAAGTCCTGATACCAAACACTGTTGGGCTACTGACAGCTGGCAGAATCCATGCCTCAGTTTCCCCATCTCTAAAATAGCCAGAGAAATATTTCTTTCTTCTACCCAGCTCTTCCTTGCTTCTTTAGTTGGAGAACAGAATCATTATGTAATGAGTGGACTCTAGGGGAATTAAAGGCCAAAAATGTATTTGAACATTTTATTTCTGTCTCAGCACCTGGCTTCAGGAAGCCTGGAGACCTTACCAAGCTCACTTGAGTCTCTAGGGTTACCCCAGGAAGATTGGAACAGAGTGTCACTTTCTGGTCAACATCTTGCCCCTTTGCTCAGCCATTCTAAAGTAGTTCCTCCAAGACCTTATTTTTAGAATGACATTGTTGATACCTTTTTCTCAGCTTTTTGACTCTCAATAATCCTGTCCAGGAGAGACCACATTCTAGCACTCTCAGATTAAGGTGTATGGAGCACTGGTAAGATTTGTTCAGATAGAGGTATCCCTTCCTCCAGTCCAGTGGGCCTGATCTCATACCTAACGCACGCTACCAGACATGGTCAGCAAGAGTTAATAATATTTAACAAGACATAGATCTTTCGCAATTCAGCTGTGTCATTACTTCCCGTTTCATTTCATTAACTGGCACAGCTGGAGACCAGGAGCAATAGCAGGATCCTGGACAGGACTTTTTGTGCTGCTATTTTGGAAGTGGCCAGTGGGGACATCTGAGGATCTCCTTAGCACTGCCTCAAAGCCGAGGAGCTAGATAATAACTGCCTTTGACATTCACTGCTAGCCCTGCTTGTCTGCAGGCTCATCTCTACTGCAAAAAATAACCTACTTTCCTGGCTTATTCTCTCTAATCAGCTACACACCAAAAATATTAACTGTCTCCCAGGTTTTCTTTAGGATTGAAACAACCAAGTCCCTAGGAGATTAAACTTGTGTGCGTGCTGGGGTCGCTCTAAGGATGTCCCTTTCTCAGCGGTGTGAGTGATCCATGCTAAATTTGGGTCCCTCTGTCCTACACAGCCCTCCAACTCTACCCCAGCAAGCCTGAACCTCTCAACTTCAAGTATCATTAAACCCTGAGCCAGCATCTCACGATAGGGCCTGCTCTGGAAATGCCGCTTGAGTGGGCTGCACCACTACATAATTTCAGGCACTTTGCCTTAAACATTAGCTCTTATCCTAGGGGTGTCTTATCCACAGAGACACCCCAGGAGGACCAGAGGAGACCCCACTAAGTACCACGCAGAATGGATTGGCCAGTGTCACTAGGGAGAGACTAGCCATGAGCCGGGCGGACACAGCGAGGCTTGCAGGCTGGAGATGACCCCTGACAGCAAACAAGGAGCTGTGAAGATGTAATGACCTTCTCACTGGCCTCAGATAGGTATCTCATCTGTGGAAGGTATGCTGCCAACAGCTCAACAGTACCACTGGCACTGGGATGATCACAGTTTCCCCACATGACCTTCTCACTGGCCTCAGATAGGTGTCTCATCTGGGGAAGGTGTGCCGCCAACAGCTCAACAGTACCACCGGCACTGGGATGATCACAGTTTCCCCATACTTGGTAAGTGTGTTTGCATGGGTTATTTATCACAGACAATAAGCCACCAAACAAGAGGGCAATGTGTCACCTCCCTCTGTAAGCACAGTGTAAGATTCACAGTCAGAGCTCTTGATTTTCATTTGTCTGTGCAAGAAGCATCGCTACGAACCTCACTGGTGTTTGGGACAATGTCCTTTAACAAGGTTTCTCTAAACACAATTCTGTGATAAATGGTAGCTAAGCTTCATGTACTTATAACTAAGGCAGAAGGTTTCTTCCCTTCCCTGAGCAACTCAAATTGTCCTTCTGGAGAAGGAGAACCCTCCTTTCTGAAGGCAACAAAGGAGAGAAGACGATATAGGCCAACTGCTTATGGAGCCCAGACAATTCACTTGATGGGGTGACTAGCATCCGTCTGCAGATTAGGACATGTGAATCGAGGTGTTGCCAATGTAGGTGCCTCTTTCTCAGCCAAGAGATGAATTCAAATGCCTAAATGAAGATGCTCAGTCCCACTAGATTTAGGATGTCCCGCTTGGTCTCCAGTTGCTGCGATAAAGGGTTAGGTCTCTGTCATTCAGAGACACCTACTCAGCAAAGGCAGATTTTTCAAAGGAGCCAGAGAAAAGTCAGATCCAGCAGGAGAGAGGCAACATTTCCTTTTGACTGCTTGGAAAATTCTTCCTTGGTGTACTCAGAGAGGTGGCCCTTGTGAGGACAAACCATGCACGTACAGAGCAATTTCCTAAAAAGATTAGTGTCAGCGCTTGCACATTTGAGGCATAGAAAGGTGACTTGCCCACGTGACTGGTCACAGCCCAATGATCCATCATTAGGCCACTTTGCCTTCCCATTTTTCATCTCACCAGGTAGTTTTAATGCTAATCTGATTAAATACCTTTTTATAGCCAGTAGCTGGAGGCTAGTTGAGTAAAAAAACCTTTACAGTTGTACAGCCGCTTACAGGGCTGCTTTAAGACATGACATATATTATGTATGAAACTTTAGAACAACCATCTACATCAGAGCTGATGGAGAACATGAAAGCAATACAGAAGAGGCAGTTGCTTTAGCACTTTGTTAAGGTGACAAGAGATAGGAGATCCAAAACTCTGGGTACTAATGGTGGTAGGAAATTATTTTCCTGAGAGACACATAAGCACATAAACATAAATAAGACCTTTAAAGTGACTGTGAACTAAAGGGCTCTTTTAATTAATAGAAATCTGATCCCAGAAAAAGACTGAGGTAGTTTTTGTTTGCCTGAACTTGGATGTATTCAGATATCTACTTCTGAGCTGCTCATCCCCTTTGTAATTGGAGGAGAAAATAACTGCAGGGATTTGTATGGGAAATACATATCACTCATAAACCACCTTAGGGAAGTGTCCTGACCTCTCCACTCTCTGTAAAGGAGTCCAGGATGACTTGCAGGGGCTTTGGCATTGACCATCCAGCAGGTATGCGAGAGGAGTCCCACCTCAAATTTAATCAAAGATATAGAAGAAATCCTGGTCTCATATCATACTCATATAATAAAATTATGCATGTACGTATGAATTTGGGTATACTGAGTCTGCACTGTCCTGTATGTCTTTGAAGCAAGCCCTAAAGGAGTATGATGGGGAGTTTTCCTCCTATACAACAAACCAGAGTCTGCATAATTACCTTAAATTCTACCTTGATTCTCAGTATATTAAAACATTAAAGCCATCCTCTTATTCCAAAACGAAGCCATCAGCCCTTGTCTCCTCCCTGAGATGTACTTCAGTGTTGATTATAAATACAATGCTGTGCTTCTCTGAAGGTTCTGAAGAGTTTTGTTTTCATGCCAAATAGGAGCACAAAAGTTGAGTTTTGCTCTCGGTGGCTTCAGCCTTTTCCTTTCTGGAAAAATGAAAAGCCAGCTACTGTGAATCAAAGCTTTTCCCAGCACTGAAGACTTTTCATTTACACCGCAGAGTACCTGGCCGTCTTTTTTTGCAATAAATGTTCTTTTGTTCTCATTGGATCTTACTGTGATGGTCTACCTCCAGGTAAAGTAAACCTACACAAAGGCATTATAACAAGTTAATGTGAAAGGCATGCAATGTAGTGAGATTAAATGAAATTATATGTAATGAAAGCTTCAAGGAAAAACATTCTCTCCTTGGAGTGTTGTCACATTAGTGGCACACGATGGTCAATAAGGGCTAAGGCCCACTCTAAGTAGTATCAAGCAACTGAAAGACAGTAAGAGGAAAACAAGTAATGAGTCAGTTTTATTGTGTGTCCTTAAACAGTCTTCACTGGAAGAGTGTGTTGATACTTTCCAGTAATAGAGATGGATGAAAACCAATATCAGCAGGGAGAGGCAATCCCACACATTTTTGGTGTGAATGAATGATTTTTTGAGTGATATTTTTCCTTAGCCAGCAACATCCTGCCAAAGAAATGGGATTTCTTCTTGTGGAGTTCAGTATAGAGACAGCAGATGAGTGGAATACTCAATTACCAAAAGTAAAGAGAAGCTCATTGGAGAGACAAGCCCACTTTGTACCACTCGTGAATGTGACCTCATCAACTGCCCTAGCTAAGGTGGCATTTATGCCTCTTGGACATCCTCATGGGACTCCTCTCTGCTGTCACATCTCCTCCCTCATTTGTGCCGTACTTCCCTTGGACACTGCTCTTCATTTTGAAAGGCCCAAGAAGTCACACGGGCCTTTCTTCCTACTACAGCAAGATGGTCTCAACCTCAAGTTTGGGTATCTTCACTCTAGACCGCAAGATGGACTGTGGACATATTTTTAACATACATCATCTCCAGAGAAGATGCTCTCTGATGCAGAGACTCCATAATTAGTTAGATCCATTTCCCACAAAAGCCTTTCTCCAAAATTCATCTCTACAGCCTTGCTGTAGTAGGTAACTGTCTATTCTGAGCTGCCCTGACGGTCATTATAGAGGAATGATCCAAAGCACTCCCAGATATTTTTCTCTCCACAGGATGAGTTGCACAATGTGGGTACCTGTTTCTGACTCTAACATAGCCTGGACAAGAGTTTACCACCCAAGTTTGGGTGGTAAAAGCTGAGCTAAATCTCCATGGCAAAAGTCTCCCAGTGTCCCTACAGTCACTATATGCCCAGGTTCCTTCTCAAGGTGGACCAAAGCCAACTGTCCCCCCACTTTCATCTTTGTGACGTTTTTATGAGGTTGCTGAATGGGGTGGCTGGGGAGAAGAAAAGCAAATGCTATTTGTGTTCCTTCATGATAATCAAGCTCATGTTCTTGCTTTTTTTTATGTGCAATGTTTGCATCACTGCTTAATTTTTAATCAAAGCATAATTTGTGTCTAATTTTCAGAATTTCAGTCAATTTTAAATCTCACCAACCAATATTTGTTTTCCCATGTGTTAAGCAAACATCTTTGATTGCAAGCAGATGTCTTCTGGCCCTGTGCACTCAGGGGGGTTGTGTTTCAGTTATAATCTCCGCTAGCGAAGAGGCCAAAGGACAAGAATATATGTCCTAATTCAGCACAAAATTAATAGGTCTCTTGCTACAACAGCAGCTTTTTATTAGGACTAGGGTAAAAAGACCTACTTAATTATGCAGAAACATCATTTCAAGTGAGTCTGAGATAAACATCAAATTCAACAAGTTGCTGAATGTTATGTGCAGAACAGTCTGATTCCCCACAACAGAGTGAAAAAATCTCAACTTTGGTTCCTACCTTGAGCTCTGGCAAAGGCAAGGATCTCAACAGAGGTCATGTGGGAAAAGGTAGTAAAAGTCACTTTGTTTAGGAGAAGTTATTCTTCCCAAAATTGTGTTTCCGGACAGTAGAGTTACTCTTCTGGTATGATGAGGAAAATAAATTAGGTAAGTAAAAGCCCTGTTTGCAATAGCATCACTTCATGTAGCATAGTTGCAAATTCTCACCCCTTCACTGATGTGACACTGTCAGAAAAGCTTTTATAAGAGCAAACCAGTCCTCAGACACTTACATTGGCTGAGGGCTTGTCAATCACTTTGATATGAAAAGAACTTCTTGTTATGTTATGAAATACATATTCATGTTTTTTCCTTCTGAGCCAATTATGGGAAAATCACCTTGTGAACACTGTCTGTATAGCTTATGAAAAGCCTCCAGGCAACTTTGCCTGGGTGTACTGTGCATGTTCACTTAATTATGTTACTGACTGACCCTTTCTGGCAATAAGCCCTGATTTACCTACAAGTCCTTTTTAGCTTCCAAGATCCACATGTCAAATCAGTCTGTAAATAGAACAACCTTTGCTTCCTGAGGGAGCACACGCTGGATCAGAAAATCAATGTCTGTTTGCCACCAACTGGCTGAGCCCACGACTATTTGCAAAGGAACCGTGAGGATGGAGAGAGCATTGCTTACCTAAAGCATCGTCGTCTTTGTGCCAGCAGGCTCCCTGGTGGCTTAGCTGGGATTTTAAGAATGAGCTTAAGACAACACTACAGCTTCCCTGCCTGAATAGGAAAAAAAAATTAAACTTCTTCCATTACAAACACCTTCTCACACTGCAAAATAAACATTTCATTTCCTTTAGAGGATGACTTTTTTATTTTTGTTTTGTGTTTTTCTTTGTTCTTCTTGCACATTGGAGGAAAAGACACCCTCTGCCACAAGGATTTAGCCATCACTTCCAGCACTGAGCAATTCAGCTATTCCTGGAAACTGTGCCCTGCTCCAGATATTGCGTCCTAGGCACGGAGGAGGCCACCACCTTTATTCTGAAAACATTGTCATTTCCCACGCTCTGCCAGAGATTGGGGCTGGCTAATATTAGATTCTGTATTGTAGTAGAGAGAAAAAAGGAACCAAAGGAAGAGGAAGCAGATGAGATGCAAGATATATACACTGGAGCAACAATGATAACTGAAATTTCAAAGCAGGTTAAGTCCTGTTTTTTGAAGAGTCTAACCTGGCAAAATACATCTGGAGGGTCTAAAATTCAACCAGACAGGCAGCTTTTGAAAGGGGGCAGATTGGGATTTCTAATAACAATAATAATGAAATGATAATAATAATAATAATAAAACAGAGCAGAAGTTGTGGTTCTTCTCAGCTAAATTTAGCTGTTTAGAAGTGAGGTGTCTGAATTCACTGAAGGGAAACAGCACCACTGGAGAGCAATTTATCTAGCTCTCTTAGATGGCAGTATTAAGAGGAGATAATTTAGAGAATTCTGTTTCCCTCCATCGGCTCTGGAGGGAGCTCAGACAACTAACTTGGACCAACAGCTGTTCTGGACAGCTGAGTAAGATGAATCTCACCCCTTACACTGAAGCTTCAGTGGGAGATGAGCATGGTTTCACCCAGCAGAATGGAATCTCTGCAGCCTTCTTCAGGAAAACAAGCGGAAATCATGAGTTTATAAGTGCAATCCTCCTTCATTATAATTTTCCTGTAAGTATTTTTACTGGACTTGGTGATTTTTATAAGGAAGAAAGCAAGGCTCAAGCATGCTTGAAGAATTGACCAAGGCATCTAGGTAATCACAAGGATACATATGTTTGATTTCCATCCTTGCTTAGAATGAGCTCCCTCCTGTTTCTTTCTGGGAAATCCCAGCAGTAAAGGTCTTTGCAGAGGCTCTTAAAAGTAATCACAAGTATTTTCATAACTGATTTGTTTCAGCTGTAATGTAGTGGGAGTTTTTTGTTTGTTTGTTTGTTATTTTGTTTTTCCACAGTAGTAAGAGGAGAATCTATCACAGTTGGGCAGATTGCTCAAATCTCATGCTTAGATGAAGCATGGTACCATCCCCCAGCCCAGAATCCACAAGCTGAATGAAGCTCCTCTGGCCTGGTGTTGTCCGTCGTCTGGCACATGTCAAGGCACGGAACAGAATTTTGGTGACCCATTCCCAAAGTCATCCCTTTAATCATGTCACCACTCACAGGAATCACTCTACATATTAGGAGACTAGGAAACAGGGGTGTCCTGCAGAAGTGATTGAGACAATGAATTCATTATTTGCTATAATTCATTTATGCTATAACATTTCTGCACGAAGAGAAGGTGTATGTTGACTACTGTGATAGTGCAGTCCAGTGTTTGGGAAGAGAAAATTCACTGAAAACACATCTCCAATACATTGACTTGTTCAACTAGGACTATTTTTTAATCAGAGCTCATCTAAAGGACTGATTTACAGATCTTAAAAGCCCAAAGCCAATTGGAGGCAGTAAAGATTCCCCTTGACTTCGGAAAAATGGGCCTGATTTTTGTAATCTGCCGTCTTCATTTGCTGCTTTGGAAAACCACTGGACAAAATAATGAACAAACAAATAATAACAATAAAGTGGGAGTTCTACAGCAGATGCTCTACCAATACCATCAGCCTCCATCAGATTCCCGGTTACCTATCTTAGGAGATTTTCCTTGTGACATTTGACTATTCCTTGAACAGAGGAAATCACTAAGCAGAGATTCAACCTGGAAACCTAGTCAAGGTCCCATCATTGCTAATCAATTCTCCTTTTTTGCAAAATTTGCCTTCCATGGTACAAAATCAATGTTTCTATGTTGGATAATGTACTGGGCTGGAACTTACACTTCCTAGGCTCCTGGATGTTAGGAAGCATAATACAGGGCACTTTACTTTTATTCCTTCCACACATTTCATTGCCAGTATGACCACTAAGAACTCACTTGTGCTTCTCCTGCAGCCACCAAGAACTTGGCAGTCTGCACACGTGTTTTTTATCCCAAAGAATGGGTCTGCATGTTTCTCATTAGAGGCAAGGTAGGAGTGTAGCAAACAACACTGCAAAGATAACTGGTGTTTTTTAGTAGTCTCTGGGAAGCAACACTGCAAGTTAATGTGGAGCAAGATTTAACTGAGGCTTCCAGGCAGCAGCCAGGCTTCTTCCTGCATCTTAAGAAGACTTATTTGCTGTATTATTCATTGCCTCATTTCTGACCCCAACATCACACACACCCCACTTGCTGCATGTCCAAGTGCTTCTCTGGAGGAAAATATCCCCATTAATCCAAAGACTGAAACTTAGCCACAGGATCAGATCCTTTCCTGAAAGTTTTCTTGTATCTGTGGCTTTGCATTATGCTCCTAAATTGCTCTTCTGCAGCTAAGGTTTCACTTTTAGTAAGAAATGGAGTCCTCTAGCAGGTTATTAGTTTAAAACTAGGTAGTTCGCTGTTTGGGAAACATTCCAGAACCTGAGTTCTCCTCCCCAGATCACTGTGTGCAGCCTGAATCCAAATAATATCTCTACTGCAGTTGTAAAAAATGCATTAAAAGAAGTAGAAAAGATGTCTTAGCTATAACATTTATAAAACATCAAGGGTGACTTGTGAAGGAACCTGTGGTTTTCAAGTGCTAATGGAAGAACAGCTTGGTAGCGGTGAATATTCTCCAGGTCTTGGCGAATTAGTATTTTATTTACAGAATTTCAATGAGCAATAGAACTCAGAGGAAAAAAAAAATCAAGTTTCTCTCTGGTTCATCTAACATGAATTTTAATATTTCATCAGTTGGGTAGATCCTCATCTCCTGGCTAATCTTTTCCCACAAACAGTTCCCTAGATTGTCCAACTCTCACAACCAGCCAAAGATCTGAGAGGATTCATCCAAACCCACTACCATTCAAATAAGAGGCTTTCTTTCCCCCAGGAAATCTCAGACCTATCAGAGGGACAGAAGATTTGTAAAGAGCGAAACCATACCTGATTTTTAATCTTTATTGCTATTTTATTTGGGCAGAAGTCTGATCCTCCAAGGATCACAGTGATCCTTGCCTGGAGTGAGCCCAGCTCCGGGCTTCCCTCAGCAGTGAATGACAGGGCAATAGTTCAATTGTGTTTGAGCCACCACCAGAGATGGAATAACAAGCTGACAGACATATTGCCACTAGTTTCCCAATGCAGGATTAGGAATCCAATCTCCAAAAGCACTGGGGTGAGACACTACTTGTCTGCACAACAAATAATGCCAGAAGGCTAGAGATATAGTCGTGCTAGAAAGCATCACATCCCAGAAAATACAGTGATGGAGAACTTAGCAGGTAAGATCATCCATCCTCCCAGAAATTACGTAAGATGCCCAGAAGACAATCCAGAACAGCAGAAGACTTTATATAAAAAGATCACTGTTCTCTAAACCTCCTCAGTGACACAATTGCTACCTCTGCCTCCAACAACTTATTGCAATGTTTAATTAACCTTATTCTGGGAAAGGTCTTCCTGATGCTAACCTAAATCCACTCAGTTGCAACTCAGATCTGCCCTGTTGGCAACAGGCGTAAATTCAAATCTGCCTACATGTTCTTCTTATGCTTGAAGGAACTTAGATATGGACATCCCATTCTCACAAAAGATGATCCCAAGCCATTGTAAGTGCCCAAAATTCAGCCCCAGGTCTGGAGACAAAACTGCAATTGGGATGTAACAGTTATTTTATCATTTTAGGAGAAAGTTTACTTTTCAAGAAAGAAATAAATCAAAAAATGGGTTCAGAGTCTTTCAACCAATTTTATTCCTGTTTAAATACTCACCAATTTGGAGATCGTCTGTTATCTGTAACACTGAGAAAAATGGATTTGTAATCTGTGGCAATCCTGCAGTAAAAAGTAAACCAGCTGCTATGGGCTCAGCATGGCATTCTAAATATGGGGGAAAGTGCTGGGAGATGAAAGAACTTTCATTATTTCATTCCACAGCCTCTGTGGTGGATGAGGCTGTGACAGACACTTGGGGATGCTCTAATATATTGGCCTAGCAGCAAGGAGTGATCTTGTGGATGAAATGCTGGATATTTGCTAGGACATAGCTCTACGGAACCTCTGTTTCAGTGGCAAAACTGGTCTAGGAAATCCCTGCCTCTTGCTCCAGCTTTGCAGTTCGCCGTCTTTTCTGCTGTGTCAGGCAAGATATTCTAAGGGTTTCTCTATATGCAACATCAGCAAAGTGATCTGAGTTAAAGAGGTACCAAGTGATGTTATTTTTTCCTTTCAGGCTACTGCCTATGGCAGCATTACAAAATAAATTAATTGTAGAATACAGTAAATTTGCTGTTTCAAACACATTTGTTTCAACTGCTACTGGGATGGACCAGTTGAGATACATGGGCTAGAAGGTGTCTGCAAAAATTTAAAAATGGAAAGAAATGTTGTTCTCTCCATTTTTTTTCCTTAGAGGAAGTGGAAAATACAAAAAGATTTATTGACTGGCCCAAGGCAATGTACAAAAAAAAATAGCAAGGTCAATCCCTGAAACCAGGGAGCAAATACGTATGAGATCCTGGCTCCAAGTCCAGTACAGCATGCAAACACACCATGGGCCCTTAAAGGTGTGAAATTGCTCCAAAACATTCAGTGCTAGACATTGAACATGGCATAATAATGCATCTAAAGCACTTACCGAAAACACGGAAGCATTATTTTGACAATTATTCCTTGGAGTATTTTGCAATACAAAGTGTCAGCTGAAATAAAAATTGGTGTTGGCCTCTTGTGTACGCATATAACCCAGAACTGAGGGTTAAATGTGCCGGGTCTTGTATTAAGGGGTAATTCAGCAAGAATAAGGTCTATTTACTTTTTGATCAGCAGGCATCATTACTGTCAGCAGCATGAGTGGAATCCATTCCAAGTATCAGTCAAAGGAATTTTTCTCCAGGGACCTTGTTTTCAAAAGTGATTTCTTCACCGGTCGAGAAATAAAATCAAAAATATTCTACATCAATATCACATTTAAACGGGGAATTTTCAGTGTCACCCTTGAACTTACCTTTACAATAATGGTCTGCAGACATGCCACTGCCCTTCCTCACTCTTGCCATCGCATTGGGGACTTTGATGGGGACACAAGCCATCTGCATGCTGATGGGGCAAGCAAGTTGAAGGAAGCAGTAAAGATTTGGGTGATCATGATCAAATTGCCTGTTGGTACCAAATTCACTTTGAGACTGGACGTCTCTGTTATAGAGGTTTCCAAGTTTGGGGTTCCAAGTTTCCATCTTGGCTACCACAATGCCAGAAGACAGAAAGGACTATAAGACAGAGAAGCTAGCCAGAATCTACCAGGCAACGTGTCCTGCAAGAGTCTCAACCCTCAACCAAGTGTAAAAGCACCCAAGAGACATTTATACAGAGCATGTCTAACATCAGATTGGACGGCTTTAACCCAGGAGTACGTACACCCTAACTTTTTTGTCCTGCATGAGGACTGCTGCAAGGTCATCCAAGGCCATGGTGATGCTAATAAAAAGTATGACACTACTACAATTCATGTAATAGAGCTAGAAAAATTAAAAGGCACTGGGGTACTAGGCAGGAAGGGCAGTGCTGTTTCTTGCTCTCCCGCGTCCTCCTCAGCTCCGTGCAAAGAGCAGCAAATGCAAAGAAGTGGGGTGACCCTGTGTGTGCAGGGGGTTGGACTAGATGATCCCTGGAGGTCCCTTCCAACCTTAAGGATTCTATCACTCTATCACTCTATCACCTTGGCCAGGTGTTGAGTATCCGCCTGGTCCTGAGCCAGTCACTCTGCAAAGTGACGTGTCCTTGAAGCGAGGAAGTCCTGCAAAGCGACGCCAGTTTGGAAATCTGAGTCCCAACCAATGCAGAGGCTCCTGCCCGTAAGCCGGGGATGGCATTGGGTGACACACGGATGGTCATCATTAACCATTGCAAAGGGCTGGGCAATACCCAGCACGTAAAGACACCCGGGTTTGTTGAGCACTGTAAGAGGCGGATTTGTTTTTGCAAGAAAAAAGCGGGGGAACATATGAATAGGGACAGCCCTTTGTAATGAAAGATAAAAAGGTCAGGAAGAAAATAAAAGGAATCTCAACACGCACGGGGTGTAATAGAGCAGTATTACTACAGGAATAAAAAGCACTCTGATCCAGCTCAACACCACGCATTAATTCTACATATTTTCTGACAACCACCACTGCTGATTTCTCTAGTCAGATGTGACCAGCCTGAAGCACTTGGGGGAAATAAATAACTGCTATTCCTATCCCTATTCTCTTCTCTCTTAATACTCTTCTAGTTTTTCTCCATGCTCCAGCTTACACACATCTTTGTGTCATAGCAAAGCTAAGCTGGGCCCACGTACTAAAGAGAATGGAATAATTACCACATTTTTTCCATAAAACCTTCCTGATAACCTCTCAGAATGGGATGGGCTTTCCTTGCTGTGGCATTTTGTTATTGACTCGCATTTTCTCTGTGGGTCCTTATCATCTCCAGGTCCTCTTTCCAGCTAGGCATGCCAATTTCCATATCCTTCCCTTCCTATCACATTTTACTCTGTTGATTTTGGACTATGTTAAATGAACTTAACAAACCCACTTCTAACTCCCGCCCTAACCTCAGAAATGTCTGTGGATTCTCCTGCCTTGACATCTTTGATCATACCTAAGGGCAGAATTTATCTCACCTAGCTTTGGATACCTCCCTCTGAGCTATATGGAGTCTCTCTCCACTCACTGAAGACAAATAGGTATTACCAGGATGTGATTCATCTCACTTATTCCAGGCATCTACCTCAGATGGGATGAATCTTGCCTCCAAAATCCCTATTTCTCTCCAGAGGCAATAAATAGAGTTTAGACAACTCACTCACGTGGAGACATCAGCATTGCAGACACCCGACAGAGCTGGAGGACCCTGCTCCATTGCATCATTCAAGTCATTAATGAACGAATCAGCTAAAACCAGGGCCACATAGACCTGTCGTTGAGTGAGCAGACTCACAAAGTCCTTGTCATGGACTCTGACTTGGACAATGTTCTGTGGACATGTTCTTCTGATGTGACAGCAAAGTACATTTTCAGCAGGGTTTATCAGCACTCAATGCCTCTGCCCTCCGCAGGGCTCACAAGCTGCATATTCCTGGCTTATTTATGAGAGTCCCTGGGGCAGCAAGAAAGGTTTCCTCACATCAAGACATGGAATATCTGCTGCTTCCTCCTATCCAGCAGGCCAGCTGTCCTGCCAATGGAGGAAATGAGACTGGCTTGACATGATTTACTCTTGTCAAGTCCATGCTGGCTGTTTTTTATTGCCTTATTATCCTCTGGGTGCTTATAAATGGATTGTTTGATAATTTTTAATAGGATCTGGCTGGTCTCTGGCTCATCTCCCTCCCTTTCAAAGCCAGGCATGGTGTTGGCCCTTCTCTAATTCCCTGAAACACCCTTCCTGCATCCTCACTTATGACCTCAAGGACTCAGGGGTCCAAGACAGCATTTTCTGTGGTTTCCTTCTTTTGGTTTTCTGCCCTCTGAGAACTAATAGAGTAACTTAGTCTTTAATTTTCCTCTTTCATGCATGTATAGAAATGCCAGAGTTGTTGTGGCATCCCTTGTTCCTTAAAAATATTACGGTATCTTGGCCTTCGTGATATTAAGCTCATGCATGTCAGTTAATATTTCACATGGGTCTTTCATGGGTCCCTTTCTTTTACAAGTCCTATTTATTTTCCATCTCTCCAGGAATTTCTGACACAACTTTTTGCTATGTTTCCATTTCTTCCTTGGCCATTCTGGCATTGATATTTCTATAAGCTGATAAAGATCAATGGCTAAATGGGAATAAATCAGCCTAAGCTGACCAAGGCACTGCAAATCTCTCATGACTTCTTAGTCCCCACGAGTAAGGAACAAGAAAAGGGCTGCAGCACTTCTCCTTTCAGCCATCACACAAGTCTCTGAAGTGGCATTCTGCTTCTCAGTGATATTGGCTGGGAAGTCCTGCCATTGCACAGATCTCAAGGGCCTTACCATGAGCTGATCAGGGAACACATTTGCTCTCTGAACTCAACCTCAGTGTATGCTCAGAGCCCGCCTTTACGTCAACAGGGAGGATAATACCCACTTTTGCCAGCCAAATGACAGTTCCCTTTTGATTTTTTCACTGCTACATCTGCTAAGTTTGCAAGGAAAAAAAAAAGACACTAAGTTCTTAACACTGCTAGAGAAACAAAACTTCCTAGATGATGGCTGAGAGGCAAAAAGTTGGATCAAGACATGCTGAATCCTTGGAGACACTGGATGAGGCAGGAAAATCCCCACTGATGATTAAAAAAGTGGATGTAA